>NDXB01000104.1:9731-27656 GCA_002631895.1 Agapornis roseicollis
CCCACCAGAGACTGTTTTGTGCCTTGCAGCATGTGAGCTGCTATGCCTGTAACACATCACCCCCCGATGGAAGGCAGAGTAGCATTATGCCAGTTTGTTTCAGATGAGAATCTGATATTTGGCAGATGGAATACAGTTTCTTTGCTTTTAGTCCATTTCATCCTTCCTGAGATGTACTTATTGCTTTAAATAAATATCCAACCCTTTCTCTAAATCCTATTAAGCGATTGGCTTCTATAGTCTCTCATGGCAATGATATTAGAGGGCAAGTATGTTCAATATGCAGTTATGTTAGTGGCCAGTCTTAAAAATATTACTGAAACCTTCTGTGTTGTTGTGTTCTATCAAATTGTAAACAGAAGCTTCTGACCTACCTTCTGCCTGTATCACACTATGTTTTATGTGCTGCTATCTTAGCTCATCTTAATTGAGAGTATTCACATTATCTGTGTTTGTGATTAAATTAGCTGGCTGGGCTAATGTGTGTACTTTCCTCAACTGATGGAAAATAGAAAGTACTCCTGTTCTGGAGAGGTGCTTTTTTCATTCTTAAAACATACAGAAGTGTTCTTTATTTCTGTTCATTCATACGTTCAAAATCTTATTTACAGACACGGAAGAAGCACCCGCTATATATAAAGTCAAAAACTCATTGTTAGTAGAATTGAAAATTTAGCTGTCTAATTGAAGAACCATTATTAGTCTAGTTCTAATCCTTATGGAAATTTCCTAGTTCCTACCTCATCTGCTAGTGATAGGAACACTTCTTTGCTACTTCTGTGGCTGCTGAGCTTGAGGGCTTCATGCTGGAGGCACTGGTGAGGTGTCACAGTGAACTGTCAGCATCTTGAGTCTTTTGCCATGGGGAATATAATGTTCATGTTGGTGGTTTCTTCTTCCTCATTCTAAGATTGATTAGGAGTAATATTTATGCATTTGTTAATATGCTTGTATCACTCCTCTGTCTTCATTGTTCTGCAGTTCTCCATTACACCTGAATTTGCTACATATGGTGCTTTTCTGCGATAGATACCATTTCTTTGTTACTCCCTAAAGCAAGTCGTGCTCCAGGTCTAGATGTCTTTAACAGACCACGGGTAAATTTTTTGCAGTCGATCAGTCTCCAGTGCCAGGCTGTGCCCTTTGTTTCAGCATCAGGTGCCTGTGGCCCTCTTCACTACTCAAGGGCTTTGCTGTCATACTAGACCTGCCTTTGTTTGCATGTGCATCATCATGTTAAGGCTGTAAATACCTCATTCTGCATAGGGTACTGCTTCTTATAGAAAAGTATATAAAGTTGCACTGTATAAACAAAATAAATTAGCCATAGATGCATGGTCAATAAGAGAAACTTCTGTCATAGCTAAAGCAAGTAAAACAGAACTGGAGGCTGGTCAATAAAAGTTCAGGCAGAGCAAGTTTGACAAGCCTTAGTCTTGAGACATTGTATGCATCTTATGTATGGCCTGTTACTAGCAATAGCAATATTGTATTACATGATTACCTGGTTACAGCATCTTTTATTTATTTAGCTTTTTGTTGCATCTCGCATGAGACAGCAAGGGGAGAGCTGAACATTCATTGTATTTTGGGCAGAGAGCCCTCAGTAATACATTTCCTGAGTAACAGCCCTTGAAAAGTTTACAGTTCAAGCTCATCACTAGCAGTCTGCCTCTGATTACTCTGTTATTACTTTAAGCTACGCTACTATGGTCAGGACAACACTGTTTTTCTGACAGCACATGATCTTCCCCAACTCTATGAGTCTCAAATGTTCTTACTGGAACCAGTAAGAGTCTGTGAAGCTAAGAACAACTCTAGGAATGGGGTCACAATGGTGGGGAAACCTTTGTTTTTCTGTGTTTCTTTGCATAGCACAGATTGACACCAACCTCCTGACTGCAGCAAGCATTGTATGGGAGCCCAGCAACATCCATGTGATGGGATGTGCTCCTTCCTTTGATGAGCATGATGTCCTTTGAAGGCAAATGGACCAATTTTTCTGTTTGCAAGTATTTCAGGAATCAGTTTGGTTGTAAGAAGCGTGAACATAATTTTATCTCAAATCCAAGAAAATAGGTAAAGGATGAAAAACCTCTGTGATTATAATTGACTCACTTTTGACAGAACCGAAATGCACTTAATTCTATCCAGGATGAGTCAACTGAGCTTTCTGAGAATGCTGCTGTCCATGCAACTGCTTTCAATTCTGAAGGGGGAACTGAATTTTGCTATTGCTTTACCTCAGTCAACAGTGAGTACATCTATTTCAAAGTTACTGAAAGGGATTATTTCCACTTGATTGTAGTTAAACCCTAACCACTTTAACCTAGGTGTGTTACGTACTGGTAATAGTTACAGCTGCCCAGAGCTGTGCTCTCATGCAAAGTGCATCTTCTCTTGTTACATTAATGCCATTGCTGGTGTCTGAGCCAGACAGTGTAATGTTAACTTGTATGGGTTATGACTGTGCTGTAGATATTGCACAGCACCATAGAGGACAATGGGAAAGGATTTGGATCCAGACAGTGTAATGTTAACTTGTATGGGTTATGATTGTGCTGTAGATATTGCACAGTACCATAGAGGACAATGGGAAAGGATTTGGATCCTATTTGTTGCAATTTGTTGCCCATCTCCTGTAACCTAAGTGCCCATTTTTCTCCTCATCAAGACCTGAACTTCACGTGGTGTTTGTTTTTTTTTTTTTGTAGCTCATCTCTGAATGAACTACATTCTATGACAGGAAATGTTCATACAGTTTTTGTCCCAGTGGAGAGGTCAAAGCATTACTTCAGTTCTAGTAAACCCATCTTTTATATTTTCTCCATTTTTTTGCGTTGTTTTCTGGATGACATATTTGGCCTGATATCTATGGCCTGTAGGAGATCTGAAAACAGTATTGATTCCCTGTGCTTCTAGAGGGGAGAAAAGATCTCTTTAGGCTCCTCCAGAGCTGTTACATAATTTTCGAGTTGCCATACAGGGTTCCAAATTACCTGTACTACCTCAGGAAATGTGCCTGTCTGCTTCGGAGCACGGCTGGACAAAGAGTCTGGTTTAATGAGCAGCAGATGTACAAAACTGAAACAAGATGTTATGGTAATAAGGAATAGGACAGGGAGTAGTAAGGAATACGTTATAATGCTGTTGTACCAATAAATCAACAATCTGATCTCGGCAAATTCTTAAGCAGGACATAGAAAAACTGTTGAGAGGTCACACAGAGGTGACAAGCAGTGATGTATGGAGAAACACTTTAACCTGAAGACAGCTATAAAGCCTAGCTGTTTACTTTAGAAATGCTGCAATTAATAGCAAACTCAGTAGATGAATAGTTTAGTAATTCAGATTGTCTCTTTTATCCCTTCTCATGACAAAAGGAACCGTTGCATTGAGAGTGATGAGTCTCTGAATCGATAGGTTTAGCAAAGTGTGAGGAGGAACTGAACAAGACTGTTGGAATAAGTAGTACTAACAAAAAGATATTACAAAGGATAAAAAGACTTTATAAATCAGGATTTGATCCCTCGCTGGTAACTGAAGACTAGAACAAGTTTCTTTGGGAGGTGAAATTATTCCTACCACCATTTCTCAGCATTGGAGCTGATCTAAGGTTAAATCTATGATCTTGATCCTCTGGTGTGGAAGTTTAAGAACTTTTTATGTTGAGAGTGTGCACACACTTGTACAGTCTGGAGAGATCTTCCATTTAGTTAATACTAGAACTTTCAATATATATTCTAATGATTTCTTCTTCCATGCCCTGATTCCTTCTGCATCTGCTGTATCTTCTATGAGATAGAGCAACATATTTGAAGCAATTATGCTTGTTTTCTCAGTTTGTAGTACCACAGATTTGCAAAATGATTTTCAAGTCTGGGGTTTTAAACAAGAATTTTTAAACTTCATTTTTTAAAGCTTCAGTTGTATTATAATCATGGGGTGATTTTTTGTGATTTGCCTACAGTATGTCCATATCTTTTTCCTAAGCAGTCACATTTTTAGGATCCAACAATACGTAGAAGCAGTTTAGATTATTATGCCTCTTGCCTCCTTTAAATCTTGTAGTTCTGCACTACAGCTTTTTACTTAGATGCTGCTTCTGCTACTAATTAGAAACTGCAAATCAAAGCCTAATTATGCATCTCAGCTACGAAAACTGTGCAATACCAAAGTGTAGGTGGATTAAACTGTTTAATACTTGACACAGCCTGTGCAATAAAAAAATAGAACAGAAAGTATGTTCAAGGAATTCTGAAAATAAGCTTCAGATGGTGCAAGCTGGAAATCTTTGTTGTGCTATTTAGGTAATGCTGTTCTGGATTTTTATGCTACCTTTTCCACAGCCTTTTTCTTAGACATACAGATTTCCACAGTTGACTATGCCATCTAAAAGCCACACAGGACCTCGTTTTGCTACAGCTACCAGTCCTATAAGTGTATACTATATTGAAGTTTTGCCAATATACTTTTGTATTAGTTAAAAGGGATTTGAGTTAGTCCATACATAATGTTTCACCCGGTGAAATCTTGGCACATGTGGATTTAACCTGTGATGAAAATTGCTTCAAAAATGTGTGAAATGTGAGCTGAATTATAGAAGAGAAACTTATCCCATCTCTTATCTTGTGGAGTTTAAATCACACCTTTAACTAAACTAGAGCAGGTTTGTCTAAAGAGAAAACCTTTAACTTCAGTTGTAGTGTGTACCATCATGCAGTCTGTCACAGAGAGCTGATGTGTTGAACTCTTGCTCCAAGCAGAATCGGTAGGAATTTCACTCTCAGCTTATGAAAACATGACATATAGGTATTAAGATTTTCTTTAAGGTTAGATGACTAAACTATACGTTAGTCAAATGTTTATATACAAATGATTTCCCGCGTAATAAGGAATAACCAGGAAAAAGTGGCTCCTAATAAATAATCATCTTCCTGGTTTTCTGTGATTATTCATTTTCCGTTTCAAAGTCAGCTTAAATTTGAAGAGATTACTGCCTTTTTTTTTTCCACCTTCCATTTGTCTAGTCTTCTCTGAAGTACGCAGTCTGCAGGATTCTCAGCTGCTGACAGGAGCTGGATGCTGCACAGCCTCTCCACAAATATGCAGAGTTCTGAATGGTTTTACTGGCTTCAGGACCTTTTTTTGCTAGCAAATTTTAGCTACTCCAAAGAGTGGAAAGCAAATATTACATTTATATTGCTTATTCTACATGCCAGCAATATGATTCCAAGATTCCCAGTTTTGGCACATCAATTTATCATGTTATTACCGATTCCAACACAGACAGCACCAATTAAAAATACAACATTCTCCAATTAACTCCTATGAGCTGCTTTCCCAACTGATAAATAATCCTATAAAAAGAAGAAAGAATTTTTATCTCTGAATGAAAAGGAGAAGTTAAAGCTAAAAATATATTCTTCATAAACCATGGCAAAATTTTGACCACTCTCCTTTCCCCTCTGCATCCAAAATAATACATGAACTAATGCTTAGGAGACTTTTCTGAATGGGAAGCTTAGACTCAAGGTTTTTGAAGTGAGCAGGAAATCTGTGCAAGTATGATTTTTAGGGTGCATTCTCTAGCTACTTGAAAAATGTATAAAAGTATACAATATTGTATTGTATGAATGATATGGGTTTTCTTTGGCAAATTTAAGTAGCTCCATACTAAATATCAGGGCTATACACGATTCTGAATGGGAGAACCTGAAAGCCTTTCTGTAGGTGTTAGAGCCGAAGATTTCAATTTTGACTTGCAGGCCAAGAACTAGTCAGCCACTCTATTGCCCAATGTTTATGCTATTAGAATTAATCCAGAAAGATTTAGTCTCTCTCTAGAATCCAAAAGAGAATTCTTACTTGATTTTTGTGATGTCCTATGCTTCTATTTGCTGAAATGATACACAGGGAGCAAGACATGATTTTCAAACATCAGCCACTTGAGTTGAATGAAACTCAACTCAAAGATTCATAGAACTTGTATAATCAATGACAAGCAGTCACTGAATCTAAACCAATGTTTTGTTACCCTGAGAAGCAATAGGTGTTATTATCACTCTGTCTCTGTGATATGGAACACCAACAACAATGCACTGAGAGAGACATTTATCAGGTCATTGCCAAATTTCACCATCTCTGTTGTCAGGTGGGGACTCTGCCATTATGGCAGGGAATGCCAGGTACAGCAAAATAATCTACTCATACCATGAAAAAATGTAGTTCTTTCCCGTGTGGTTTTTAAGCATGTTAAGGGTATCTGTCTTTTTCAGTGCATGCTCATGCAAGTGCTGTTTTCACTTTGTACATTTCTCTCTCTCTTTTTTTTTATTGTTGAAAAGATGCTTATACTAAGCAATCAGAAGGGAAATTAAAAGGATACAGTACAATACAAAGGAAGACAGTAACATCTGATCTCTGATGGCAAAATATGTGGCTATTTTTGAGGCTTTTTATCAGTTAATTATTATTTTAATAGGAAAAAATGCATTAAGAGGTCTGAATTCTCTTTTGCTCCCAATGCTGATGAAACAACCTTTCCATGCTTTCACAGCTGACTTGCCCAATTTGAACAGTGGTTTTTTCACCCCTAGTTTGAATGTGATCCAAAAAGACGTCTGTGCCTACTGTTAACTAACTAACTTTTCATCGATAAGGACTTTACACTTGAACTAAATAATATTTGATGGTTTGATAGCCTCTTGCCTTCTGCTTTGATAACATCTAGTGAATATTTAGATTGGTATTTATTTTTCTTCTCAGACCGCTTCTAAAAGTAACAAAGGGAGGGCTAAGTGGTTTAGCACCAAATCTTTTACTCTCTGGTCCCCTTCCTTCTCATGCTAAAACAGTGCTTCTACTTGATGTGTGGTGAGATAAAAATTGTTGCCAATAACTCTGAACATTCAATAAAACAGTGTATCTTGAGTATAGAGAGACTATTTTTACACCACTGTTGGCTTCTCCTAAACTGCTTTTCAAATATGTAATCCTGAGCTGTGGTTTGAAAGCCTTTTCTATTTCTGTTTCTCAATAAAAGAGTAAAGTCTTCCCTGTCTTTAATCGTAACTGTTCGAAATTCATGTTTGGAGTTCCAAATTCATGTTTGGTAAATTCTTTTATTCAAAGTTTCAGTCCTTTCCTTCTGAGCTTATTGGTTCCAGTAAGACTGGAACTAATATATCTGGCTTCCTGTCAGTTTGTCTTTTTCCTGAATCCATTACTCTATCTGTGCCACTCACAGAAAATGTCATTTTAATCTTTCCTCCTGCTGTTGTCTAAAAAGCCTCCTGACACCACTTGAAAGCTTAGTAGTATTAGGCCTTTTGGGCCATAACTGAATTCAGGGCAACCACAGTTTGGAGCTTACATTTCCCTTTCTGATCCTCAGCCATTCCTGTCTCGCTAAGCTGAGTCCTTCAGTCATGTTTGTGCTAGAAGCACAGAATGAATGCTCCTGTTATTAACCACTCTGCCAAAGGATACAACGTCCCTTTGCCCAAGCAAAACCCCTCTGCACGGGCACCCACCTCTGTTCCTGGCAGTTCTGAGCGGAGGCTGACCAGATTCATGTAAGCAGGGACTTGAAATGTCACAGACATGCAACAGCACTCATGCTTAGTAGGGCTGGTGTTTCTCAGTACTGTGCATTCCTGGAAACACATTTTCTGTCTTTGACCTAACATGTCTCCTGCTAAATGCAAAATCTTGGCATATATTTCTGTCACCAACTTGTGAATGTCCAGACACCAGCTTAGAGATAGCTCATCAGTATTCCAAAGCCTGTTCCTCTCTTCTCTAAGTTACTGTGGACGCTCAGCCATCTGTCACTTTGACTTAAAACCTGGAGATCACGTTTGGATCAAATCACTACTAGCTTGTATCTTAAATCTTCCCGATCCAATTTGTATAATCTCTCTAGGATATGAGTTATTTCTTCTGAAAGTGAAATATTTCTTGCTTTCTTTCTAGTATACCCTCTTGAGATCCACCTAGTATGTGTTCTACTGCCTGCGATCTCTGAGACCGCTCATCTTCAGAATACACACAGCAACTGTGTCATCAACTATGAAAAGATAAAAACGTGTCCTTTTGTATTCAAACCAGGTGGTCAAAAAAGTTCATCAGTTCTGAATTCAAACATGCACCCAAGCATCCTGCTGCCCTGAAGAGGTTCACAGCTAGATCTCTCATATGTCAGGAACACTTTACTTGTGAGGATGTTGGCTAAACTGGTGATCTCAGCTCCTTTACAGGAGAAATATGACAACAGTACAGAATGGAAAGGGGCTGGATGACAAAATGGAGCTAGATCAGTGAATTCAATTAAGAACAGTATTAGTTTATTGATATTAAAACTGAAGAATTAATTTCTGGAACAGGGTCCAAAACCTAGGACTCTCCCATCTTATTAAGTATGCTAACTATCAAGCTTATGGAGTCATGATACTTTATGTGGGAGTGAAAGTGGGAGATGAATACAGGAGGAGAAATACAGAAGCATCATCAAAGCATGTTGGCATGTCATTAGGAGGTCAAATCTCAGCTAAAGTTGGTAACAAGGAAGCCTCTAAAGGTATGTTGGCAGCAACAGTGATACTGAATAAAATGTGTACTTGAGCTTTGTCATGAGGCTGACGACCTCATGATGAAAAGCGTGGAAAAAGTTGAGCATCTTCTTTGCTTCATTCTTTAGCAGCAAGGCCTGCTGTTTCAGTGAGAGATGTGCTACACATGTTAGAGGAGAATCAAATTATGGAGTATTTAAGTAAGCTGGATATGCACAGGTCTGGAACTGGGTCAGCTGTCTGCAAGTTTGCTGAGGGAAATAGCCAACACTGAAAGGCCTCACTTTCTATTTCCTTTGACAGCTTGTGACAAATGTTCAAGGTCCCCATTGGGTTAGGAAGGGAAATGTCATGCCTATCTAAAAGGTAATAAGGTGGATCTGCAGATCTGCAGCCTGGTTAACATCATTTCTGTACCTAGGAAAATTATCAAACAAATCATTCTAGAAGTCTTTTGAATGGTGAGAGAAGGACAACAAAGAGGAAGAGTTAAGATAGATTTATTGAAGGCAGATTGTGCCCAACCAGCTTCAGTTCCTACTGTGATGAAATGAGTAACACAATGAGTATGGAAAGTGCAGTAGATATCTTCTAACTTAATCTTAGGAAGACTTTTGTCATGGTTTCTCATGAATGTGAGATGTGGACTGGATTGAATGCATTAGGTGAGTGAAGAACTGGCTAGACCAACAGGCATAGCAATGTAGTCCATTCCAAGCAATTTTAAGTGGCATGTCTCAGTGGTTGATAGTGGGGCAAATTGTGGTGAAGGGAGAATGAGAGAAATGTATTTGTTTAGCCTGGTAAAGGGAAGAACTAATTTCAGTCTTCCATTACCTGACGGAGAGTTATAGACAAGGTAAGTTAGACTTTTCCCAGAGGTACATGATGAACAGATAAGAAACAACACTACAAAATGGATTTAGAGAAAGAAAAGTGTGCACTGTGAATGAGCAAACAACCTTGGACAAAGCCCTGTACATTTGTGAAGTTAGATCAGGTTGTCCTGAACTTAGATCAGGTTTGATCTCTTTGATCCTGTTGAACAGGAGGTTGCACTAGATTACCTCCAGAGGTCCTGTAATTAATTATATTTAATTATAATTAATTATATGTACTTAAATTTTGCATGATTCTAGGCTTTTTCTGAATGTAGAATCCTGCATTCTTTTCTGCACAATATCAAAGCTTCAGTGGATAGGATGCAAGGTGGCCTCATTCAGCCTCCTGTGAAATAGAAGACATGGGTTTTTAAACTTTCAGTCTTCCCAAGACATGGGTCTTTCAAGAAGGATGTTTCTAGCAATTATCTCCTATAGAAGAGTTATGTACAAACACAAGCATGAGCCTTTCTTTTAAAGGTGTCTTTTGAATAGATCCCTTTATATCAGAAGAGAATTCTAGTCTGTATTTTCCAGACAGGTAAGGGTGCCCATGTTCCTGTTTCACATTTCCTACACGGTAGTTTTTGGTACCTTGCTTTCTGCTTAGCCAGAACAATTCTCTGGATTTCTACTGTGAGCTAACAGCTCTCCTTGGCAGTGGATTCAGGCAGCAGGCTCTGCATTATCTGCATTATGGAAGAAATTATTCCTGGCTCTAGGTTCAAGTCATTATGCAGTGATATGCTTGTAGTAAAAGGGTCAAAAGTGCACAGCAGAACATTCCTTTGAAGTTGATTTTGCAGGTAGTCTGTCTCTTTGTTTTTAATCTCTTCTGCTGGCATGGTTTATGGCTAGTTTCATATTTTGGGATTCATGACACTGAGTCCTAGTCATGTGCAAACTTTGTGCAAACGACTTCTGACATAATTACAGTATACTGTTTGTTAGATTTGGTTGGTTTAGATCCAAATGAAGACTGATCATATACTTCCTGCACCAATGAATGGATTAGCTGTTTGATCTGCTCATTAAAGGATGGTGGTTTCTGAAGATACTTTTTTAAGACTGCATTTGAGAAATTATTTATTTAACTTGAACTTATTTGAAGCTGTCTCTAGTTTGTGGCTTAGGCTTTAGTATTACAGGCAAAATATGTCTGTGACCTTACCTCAGCTATGAATACATTATATAAAAATGTGCAATGAACTTTCCCCCTTTAGTTTGCTGATGTGAGAGAGTAGGATAGGAAATTCTCACAGCTGGCACACAAAGGATTGCTGTAGTTGCAAAGTGGTTGGAAACACAAATGTTGATTATTTCAATGAAAGAATTTAATTACAGTTCCTAAAGAACAGGATATTACTGACATCACCAATTGGCAAAATGGGTGAAGTAATACAGCACTTACCATTGCAATCGCTCTCTCTTAATGACGCCATTATTAGCATTTGGCTGGCATCCTGAAATGTGTACAATAGCTTGGCAACAGTATAATGATTTGGAAATTGCAGATGTAAGGCAACGATGTGCAAGCCAAAGGTTTACTGAAAAGACGTCCAGATGAAGCATTTATAGTACCCCTTAAATTCATGGATATGGAACAGACTGACTCTTCCTCACTACGGGAACATATAGGCTACTTAAAAAAATAATAAAGAAACCCAACAAACACTGGGTTTTCTTAGTCTCATTTTCCCAGTGGCAAGCTTTCATTCCTTTTTAGCTTTATCCCTGCTATATTAGAAAAGTTCTTCTACCTTATTCTATCCCTATGATCAGGATTTAACAGGTTCCCTAAGACATTTCTCTGTTAGATTCTGCACTGATTTTCCACTAAGTGAAAGAAACAAGGGATAGGGGCTTTCTCAGACTCCTGTTATAGGTCACCTTATGGATATTTAGTTTTTAAAGGTAGTGGATTCACTGGCCTAAAGCAGTTTCGGCACTGCTCTAAATTGTAGTGCTTATCCCTAGTAAAATCACATCAGGGAAGGCTCCTTTCTTGCTCTGATACACCCCATTCTGCTTTGACACACCTGACAGACAGACTAGTGTGGAGAGACGTAGGTGATATAGCCATAAAAGCCATCGCTCTTTGTACCTCTGAAAAATAAGCTTCATTTGCTCCATATAGTCAGATTTCATCCTTTCTGTAGTATATAAGAAGTATAAAATTACAGTGGAATCTAGTTCATATAATGTGAGCTAGATAATACTAACTTAAGGTAATAGCGCCAATTTGTTAGAACTGTGTGAGTGGGTAGGTTTATTGCTCAGGAGGGGTTGATTACTTCTTAGAAAAGAAAATTGGAAATTATAAAACCAGTTTATCATAGGATGTTCAAGAGCAAATCAGAATCAAAATGAAACGGTCAAAACCAATTCTGGTTATACTGAGCTTTATTTTTTTTTTCTTTTAATTGATTTGTTGAGCTTTTAAACTGTCTGAACATAGATAGCCAAGTGCAGTCCTAAGCACTTTTATTTCAATTCATTTTGAAACTTATGGAGAGGTTATATAGGAATGAATTAAAAAGGAGATATATTTAGACGAATGGCATGGATTGAAAGAATGAAGAGGGGATATCTAATCTATAGTTGAAGACTATAAATACTCTCCTCCTACTCCCTTTCTTTCTCTTCCCCAGTAGAGATGTGGTTTGGTATGTTGGTATTTGAAACAACTGTCTTTAACAGAACCATTTATAGGAGAGATTGAATTTGGGATACTGTTCGAAGAAAAGAATACTTGAAATGGAATTACATTTGATATTCATATGAAGTTAATATTAGTCTTAGTAACTAGGAAAGGAGAAATGTTTTTAAAACTTCTTATGGTATGAATATCCCAAAATACTTTGAATTGCAATTTACATTGAACAGATCCCAGTGATTCTTCAAATTTAATTTCCATCTAATAATAAATTGCAATGAATTTCACCCCAGCCCCTCATTGCTGAGCATACAGTAATAGCAGAACACACAGCTCTTTTGGCTCTATGTGCAGCCCCTTTCAACTCCAAATTCCTTCACATGTTTTCAGTTGCTGAGATAAACCAGACATTGAATACATTCTGACTTTGCTCTGTTTGAGCCTGCAGCCTCTATTTTGAGCAGAGCTGCTCCCTTCATTCATTTGCCTGCATGCAGCATTTCTGTGCTTGTGGCAGGTCAGCAAGACCATGTCTTTGCTTCCCCCACCCAGAATGCGAACCCATCACCTTCCAAGTGATTCTGACTAACCTCTTCCTAATGTTATAGTGTACCTGTAGGCAGCTCCTTGTAAATCGGTGAGCTATCAGAAGCTGTTTGTCTGTGTGTATAGCAATTGACCATTTGTTAGTTAACACTGTATAGCCACAGCAAAATTTAATAATAAGTAATTTTCCAAAATGTTATGTAAATAACTCATTTTTGCTCTCAAAACCACATACACAGTTCTTACTGAGATCAAGAGAGATATAAGACAGAATTTGGCCCAAAGTCTATTTAACTTCTGAAAATACCTGAAATAATGACTAGAAGTCTTCATAACTATATTGCTTTATCTGGCGGAAGAAGTGGGTGGGATTTGTACATTCCCTTTGGTCTGAGAGCAGCTGTGTATGTTATGTCCTAGGGGAAATGCAGAAGTCAGTAGGAATGTCAGCAGCCGCATTGCTTGCTATATTGCATCCACACTGGCCCTGCTGGTATTTGTATCCCCTCAGGTGGGGCTTGCTTAGGTTTCTCTTTGTCTGGCAGCTGATAGAGAGGCCTAATCAATAGTGCTAGTCTCAGCTATTATGACAAGAAACAGTTTCAGAAAACTTCAAAGGCTTTTTTCAGCTGTTTGGTGACAGTTTGCCACGAACAAGGCCAGACAACTTTAGGAGGACAAGCCCTCAGAGTTTTGCTAAGACAGCTGACTTACTATATCCGTTAGAGTAACAACATCTGGAAATGCCAAAAGAAAGTGGAAATGTGTCTTGAGCCTAATAGGGTAAATAAAGTCTGCAGTAATGCTTTGGATTTTTTTTCCTTAAGAAAAAGGTATGGCCTTGAATCATGACTTACCTATTGCTTGAATTTTGTCACCAGCAAAATAGCTTGAGTGATCAGTATAATTAATAGCTAAATGCTTGCTTGTAACAAAAGCCCTTGCACATGAAGGTTAATTTTTTTGTGACTTCCATTATTACTGTTTCTACCCTAAACGGTAGCAATCTTTTAAGTACTGTTATTTAGTAAAGCCTTGGTAGCATCCACATACTTCACAGATGTGTAAAATCTGTGGTGCTGTACTACTGAGGACAATATTGGTCAGTCCTCGAGGCTTTAATGATAATTTCAAATCTCTTTGTTGACTCCTGAGAGCAAAAATGTTAATAATTTATGGCACTACAGTAGTCAACAATTCAGTGTTACCATTGTGAGCATCAATTTGTGCCATCTATGAGTTCTGATTAGATCTTCAGGTGATTCATTCTTAACTCTTGTCTATGGTTCCAAGCCCCAAATCTATTTCTAAATGGTTCTCTACTGAATAGATACGTACTGCAGCTCTTATGTTATTTGTGTGAATGATTGTTGTAAGGTCTGGTGAGAAATGTTTCCAAATGAGTGTTTACAAATGAAATGAAAGTTCTTAGGATATGTCAAAGCTTAAAATAAATAAGCCTTCATGATACTTTCCTTGCTCAGAGTCATATCTCAGTGACTGAATAGGGAAAAGAAAATATGATGTGACTATAATTTGATGTATTGAAAAACTACTGATTTAAAGCAGAGCCTCTGAAGAGAGATTGTTATCCAGGAAGTTTATGGCTTAGATTTTCTTTTCAATGAGATTTTTAAACTCAAATGAATGTGCAGTATGGTAGTACATTCACTTGAAGGAATGTGATTATTAGAGACCATACTTAAAAAGGACATCATAACCTTATAATAGCTTTAGTTTTCTATAAGTTCCACATCCTAGAGACAAGCATACCATTCTTAAAAGTGATGATGCTAGATTATGTTGACTTAGAGTGCAACCACAGCAGAAGCAACAGCTGTTACAATTTATAAACATAATTTTTCTCTTTTAGATTGAAAACTAAGAAAACCAGGAAATAGAGTTATTTCTGTGAGCTGTCATGGAGCTGTTGGAACAAGTCCAGAGGAGGCCACGAGGATGATCAGGGGACTGGAGCATCTCCCATACAAAACCAGGCTAAGAAAGCTGGGGCTGTTCAGCCTGGGGAAGAGAAGGCTGCGTGGAGACCTCATAGCAGCCTTCCAGTATCTGAAGGGGCCTATAGGGATGCTGGGGAGGGGCTCTTCATTAGGGACAAGGGGTAAAGGGTTCAAATTTAAACAGGAGAGGTTTAGATTGGATCTAAGGAAGAAATTCTTTCCTGTGAGGGTGGTGAGGCACTGGAATGGGTTGGCCAGGGAGGTTGTGAGTGCTCCATCCCTGGCAGTGTTCAAGGCCAGGTTGGATGAAGCCTTGTGTGGCATGGTTTAGTGTGAGGTGTCCCTGCTTATGGCAGGGGGGTTGGAACTGGATGATCTTAAGGTCCCTTCCAACCTGAACTATTCCATGATTCTATGATTCTGTACCTGAGGCTCAGTTGTCCCAAGGCTTTCCATGAAGATTTCAACCTCTGCTTTCTGGAAATTACTTATGTGTGAGGTGAATCGATCCCACCAGTGGAGAAAAGAACAGAGTTTAATCATAGTTTAATGCATAAAGCTTTCCAGTTATTTTCTTCTTGGTTCAAATTTTCCACTGCTTTCAGCCAGCTGATATCTGGTATGAAACATACATCACTATCTGCCTTCTTCCTTGTGGGACTCCCTTTACGATCAGCCCATGAAGCATTACCTCTGCAAGTTTGTGTCTTCACTTTCATTTAATTTCATGCAGATGTTCAGTCAGAAAACAGATTGTCCCGTCATTTAGTACAGTACATATTTGGATTTACAAACTGTTTTCAAGCACTATGGCAGCTGAGTAGTTGTGAAGTAAATAAGATTGACTTGGGTAACTCAACTTGGCCATATACACATACAAGCTTGGGAACATGGTAGAAAATTAGGAAATGTCTCCTGAGTGAGGTAGGATTGGAGGAAAGACACTAGCTCAAGCAAGCTTTCCAGGGACTTAGAGTCAGGGTGCAGAGAGGGTCAGTCACCTTCCTGGTACATTCCTCTTCTACACCGCAACTATCAAAGCTCATGAAACCAAATGTCACAAATTGCTTGTAAAGTATATGCTTTAAAGAATGCAGAATGTTTGTAAAATGTTCAGAGTAATTGAGTCAGCGTGTATCACTCAAGCTTCTTTGGTGAGGAAAGTAATATGGTGGCTCTGGAGGCAGTAAATCTGCTAACTGATACTTGATAAAAAGTTATCAAATATAAATAGTGGTTCAGAACATTTTTTGTAAGGCAGATGATATATCTGATTTTTATTATTACAGAACAAATTCTTCTAATCACCACTGTATAAAGTTTGGGCATTACCTACTCTAATGCATACCTCACTAATTGATCAGACCCTTATTAGTTTGCTGTTAATGATAAATCATATTCAGTAATATGCACAACTTGATATTTCTTTCATCTTAATGTACGTAATAAATGTAGAATTGCCTTTTCAGAACATGTTTAAAATCTTATTTTCTCTAGTAAGAGTATCTGAGAAAGATTCCAGATGTGAAGACTTGAACCCAGGTTAAAATCTGATTTTTGTTTTAATATTTTATCTTTACTTGTCACAATCTAATATGCATTTCATAAATGAGCTTAATAACTTTGAGATTATGCTGTATACCCTTTGCCATGGAAATTAACTTTTAGATATAGGAGAAGACTGAATGTATCCTGTCAGGACTTAATTAATAACTTTATTTACATCAGCAGTGTACAGCTTTTCTTCCTGAGGGCCAATTATGTCATTTCAAAAAGGTCAAGGGGCCACAAATCAATATTCAAACTGTTTTTTCAGGCTCAATTACATTGAGTAAGGTTATGATCGTTTTCTTCTTCAGGCTGTTTTAGTTCAGGCAGAAGTGCAAAGTGCCTGTCACTGTGAAGAGCAGCCCCCTTGCAGGCCCACGGTCCTCAGGGGACTAGTGGAAGCTGTTGAGGTCTTGTAGACAGAAGGAGAGCAGCAGTTCTGCCTACGTCTGAATTTAATGAAACATCTGATAGAAGATAGTTCCACATACCTACTGACTCTACTAGGACTCAAAGCTCTAGTTACCTAGATGTACAAATCAGCTTTTACTTTAGCGGTTAACACGTACCAAAGTGCGCACACAGAGATCAATTCTTCTTACATACGCTATGAAACTAAGCTGGGAGCCATGGCACTGATAGTGCAAAATTGACACGTGCAGTTGCAATACAGGAAAGACACGGACCTGCTGGAGAGTATCCATAGGAGGAACCCAAAAATGATCAGTGGGATGGAGCACCTCTCCTATGAGGAAAGGCTGAGAGATTTGTGGTTGCTCAGCCTGGAGAAGACTCTGGGGAGACCTTAGAGTGGCTTTTCGGTTCTTAAAAAGGGCCTATAAGGCAAATGGAAATAGACTTTTTAGCAGGGCCTGTTGCAACAGGACAAGGGCTGATGGTTTTAAACTCAAAGAGGGAAATTCAGGCTGGACATGAGGAAAAAAAGTTTTTACAGTGAAGGTGTTAAAATACTGGCAAAGGTTGTCCATCAGACAGAATTTTGTAACCAAAAGTAAGTGAGACCTCACCTGGAGCATTGTGTGCAGTTCTGGTGTCCTCAANGAGGAAAAAAAGTTTTTACAGTGAAGGTGTTAAAATACTGGCAAAGGTTGTCCATCAGACAGAATTTTGTAACCAAAAGTAAGTCCTTCATTTAAAATCCATCACAAACCATTAAGTCTAGAATCCTGGATATTATCTGGTTTTGTGTACACATTGGACAGACTTCAAAGTGCCACCAGTTATGTCTATATGCAAAATCTATTTAAGGAATTTGTCCATGTTTCACTTCAAGGGATTGGAGTCAAACTACAGATTTAATCACATAACAACTTTATAGTAACTGCACAAGAGACCGTTGAAGTTACAGTACTTATCACAGTCAAGACCTCTGCAGGAAATGATCTTTCCAGCATGCCTGAGAAGGCAGAAGGGTTTAATGTTCTAATATCAGATTTACTTATTTGAAGTATGTGGTATTACATGGGATTTTGATTCAGAAGAGTGATGCAGCAGTATACTTAAATCACAACATAAACATGATGTAGCAATTGTAGTAACAGTGGAATCGCAATACAAACCTGGTTTCCAAAACTGTTCTCTCTATGATCCACTGTCAGGTAGAGGGATATTTATTGTTTATTTTTTTATTTATATTATACTATATATATTATTATATTATATGTATAATATTATATTATGATATTATTATATATTATTATATTATATTATGTTATGTTATTTTATATTATATTATATAT
>NDXB01000105.1:1199-21052 GCA_002631895.1 Agapornis roseicollis
AGGGGGGGGTCTCCCCCCCTGGCCTCCCCCCCCCCCCTTATCTAAAGCCCTGTGGCCACCTCCCCGAGATGCTCCATTGGTTTTTCCCCTAATCTTTGCCATCTTGGGCTAAGTGGATTTCCTGGGTCACATGGTGAGATAAAAGGTCCCCAAATCCCAGGCTCCAAACAAATCAGGTTATCCATGGGGAATTAGAGGAGAGCCCGCCAGGACGCTGCTGCTCGGGGACACCCCAACGCCAGGGATCGGCCTCTCGGGGCTCCTCTTTCCTCCTCCATCGCCCATTGCCATTCCCAAAGGAGAGCTGGAAAAGCCTGGGGACCTCGAGGAGCTCGAGGCGTTAGAGGAGGAGGAGGAGGAGGAGGAGGCGGTGGAAGACGAGGCCATGGGGAGCGGGGCCAGCGCCGAGGACAAGGAGATGGCCAAGAGGTCCAAGGAGCTGGAGAAGAAGCTCCAGGAGGATGCGGATAAGGAGGCCAAGACGGTCAAGTTGCTGCTGTTGGGTAAGGGTCTGCGGGAGGATGCAGGAGGGGTCCCCGCATCCCTACCTGCCATTGGGGACCCTCTTGATGGATGGGGAGCAGAGAACCACAGCCAGGGCCTGGTTATCCACAGCCCATCACCTCCCTCCTCATCCCAACGGCTCCTCTTCCTTGCAGCTCTGGAGCTGCATGGTTGTATCCTCAGCTCCTGGTGACAACCAGGCGGGTGGCAGGGACAAAGGGGACAACGTAGGGATGGGACCAGGACACCAGGTCTCGCATCCCAAGGGGGGGTTCTTGGGGACCTCCTGCCACCAGCACCCCAATCCCTACCCTGAGGGCTGTCGGGTGACAGAGAGGGGTGATGGGGCCTGATCCTGGAGTGGGGGGGGCAGGTCAAGGCGATTAGCACCTAATTCTAAGCAGCTTCCTGCACTGTCCTAAGCTGCTTATGGCACCGAGGCCATCACAAGAGGTGGGACACCAGGGACCAGTGGTGTCCAAGGGGTCCCCAACCACCCATGAGGGTCCCTGGGCTGTGGTCCAGCACTGGGTGCAACAGGAGCAGGGGGAGGGTGGCACTGGGCGATGCAGGACATGGGAGAGCAGCCCTGGTGCCCATCACTGTGGCATCAGGCCTGGGGTCCATCCCACCCTGACCAGCACTAAGGTGTCCTCCTACCCTTCTCCAGGGGCTGGTGAATCAGGCAAGAGCACCATCGTGAAGCAGATGAAGTGAGTACAGCCCCAGGTCCCCACTGGGCTATGGGGGATGACACCCCAGGTCACCCATCCCCATGGTGGCGATTCCCACTGTGTCGTCCCCCCCCTCATCCCTCAGGATCATCCATCAGGATGGTTACACGGCCGAGGAGTGCATGGAGTTCAAGGCCATCATCTACGGCAACATCCTGCAGTCCATCCTGGCCATCATCCGCGCCATGTCCACGCTGGGCATCGACTACGCCGAGACGTCCCGTGCGGTCAGTTGGGGACCACCATCATCCCCGGCCCCCCCATGGTGATGGGGTCTGGAGCCCCACGGTGGGGTTTGGTTACAGGGAGCCCTGGTGGGATGGTGGCAATGGGGAGGGTGGCAATGGGGAGGGTGGCAATGGGGATGGTGACAGTGGTGGCAATGGTCTAATGGGAATGGTGGCAATGGCGATGGTGGCAATGGTGGCAATGGTGTAATGGTGGCAATGGTGCAATGGCAATAGTGGCAATAGCGATGGAGGCAATGGTGGCAATAGCAATGGTGGCAATGGCAATGGCAATGGTGGCAATGGGGATGGTCCCTCTTGCAGGATGATGGGCGGCAGCTCTTCAACCTGGCTGACTCCATCGAGGAGGGCACAATGCCCCCCGAGCTCGTGGACTGCATCAAGAAGCTCTGGAAGGATGGGGGGGTCCAGGCTTGCTTCGAGCGTGCCGCCGAGTACCAGCTCAATGACTCGGCTGCATAGTGAGTGGGGTCAGGGCACCGAGGGGGGGAAGACACATGGGGACATCAGCAGCACCTCACATCCCCGTCTGTGCCCCCCTCAGTTACCTGAACCAACTGGACAGGATCACAGCCCCCGACTACCTGCCCAATGAGCAGGACGTGCTGAGGTCCAGGGTGAAGACCACGGGCATCATCGAGACCAAGTTCTCCGTCAAAGACCTCAATTTCAGGTGGATTGATGCAACCCCCATGATCCCTTCATTATCCCCCCATGGTCCCCTCCATGGTGTCCCCCATGTTCCTCCCCAGCCCCAATGGCAGGGATGGGTTTTGGGGGTGAACCTGATGCTCCAGGGACCACTAACCCCATCTGAACAGGGATGGTTGGTTACTGCATCCCAACACCACTGAGGACAGGGTGCTGGGACCATCACACTGGGAGTGCTGGGACCATCACACAGGAGGTATCAGGACCAGATATGTCCCCCCTGAAACTAACCTTGTGTGTCCCCCCCTCCAGGATGTTCGATGTGGGAGGGCAGAGATCGGAGCGCAAGAAGTGGATCCACTGCTTCGAGGGGGTGACCTGTATCATCTTCTGCGGGGCGCTGAGCGCCTACGACATGGTGCTGGTGGAGGACGATGAAGTGGTGGGTTGGGGTCCCAGAGGTGCCCGGCTGCAACTCAGTGGATGGAGGGGAGCAGAGTTGATGCTCAGGGGGGATACAGAGGGAAGGGACCAGCACTTGGTGCCATTTGATGTGGGAATGGGGTGGGAGAGGAGGGATGGAGCTTGTGGGGTGGGGACACAGGAGCCCCATCCCTGGCAGTGCTCAAGGCCAGGTTGGACACAGGCACTTGGAGCAAGGTGCTCTATGGAAGGGGTCCCTGCCCGTGGCAGGGGTTGGAGCTGGAGGAGCTTTAAGGTCCCTTCCAACCCAAGCCACGCTGTGGCTCCATGGCTCAAGGCTGCTCAGTGAAGTCCTTTGGGTGCCCGGTGGGAGCAGCTGCTCCAGGAGCAGGCAAAGCAGCTTCATGGACAGAGGAGGAATGGGAGAGCCCCAGGCCAGGGCATCACTCAGGAAGAGCAAGAGGAGCAGAGCAGAAAGAGGCATCTCCCCCGCCATGGGAAGCTGGACCAGGCACATGCATCCCCATCACCCTGAAGAAGGCCGCCTGCTGCCATACAGATGGAGGAGATCCCACAGGAGCATCCTGAGCACCTTCTGCAGGGTTGGGAGCTTTCCATGGATAACATTCCCAATGTGATCACCGGAATCCTTCATTCCTGAACATCCCAGAAGCTGGCAGGAGGGATCAGAGCATCACATAGCCCAGAACCACTTAACACCGCTCCTACCTGAGCACCACTTGGATTTATCCAGCACTGGGATGGGGTTCAAAAGAGGGACTCCGGGTGAAGGCGGCACAGGCAGGACAGGGAAAAGCTCATCCCTTGGGAATGGGAGGGGGGGTGTTGAGGGCTGCAATGGCTCTGTGTCTCCTTGCAGAACCGCATGCACGAGTCCCTGCACCTATTCAACAGTATATGCAACCACAAGTTCTTTGCCGCCACGTCCATCATCCTCTTCCTCAACAAGAAGGACCTGTTTGAGGAGAAGATCAAGAAGGTCCATCTCAGCATCTGCTTCCCTGAATACGACGGTGAGTGGGGGGGATTCCTCCTCCCAGGGCCCCCCCAAAGTGTCCAAACCACGTGGAGATGGCATCTTGGGTTGGGGTTATGGGGGGAGCAGGTGTGTTCCTGCATGGAGGAGCACAGGAGAAGCAGATGTGGCCTTGGGAAGGTGGAGGGAAGGATTGGAATGGGTTCAAATGGGGGTGAGGTGCTTGGCTGTGTGCAGGCATCCCTTCTCCTTCTCCTTCTCCTTCTCCTTCTCCTTCTCCTTCTCCTTCTCCTTCTCCTTCTCCTTCTCCTTCTCCTTCTCCTTCTCCTCCTCCTCCTTCTCCTTCTCCTTCTCCTTCTCCTCCTTCTCCTTCTCCTTCTCCTTCTCCTTCCCCTTCTCCTCTAGAGGAAGCTTCCAACACAACCCTGGAGCATCCCTAGCTCCTGGCCCCCATCCCCATGGGTGCAGCTCTGTTTCCTCCCCGCGCAGGTCCCAACACGTTTGAGGACGCCGGGAATTACATCAAGACGCAGTTCCTGGACCTCAACATGCGGAAGGACGTGAAGGAGATCTACAGCCACATGACCTGTGCCACAGACACCCAGAACGTCAAGTTCGTCTTTGATGCCGTCACGGACGTCATCATCAAGGAGAACCTCAAGGACTGCGGCCTCTTCTGAGCTGCGGGGGGCAGGTACCCGAGATGCTAAAGGGGGTGAGAAGGGGCAGAGTCCAAACCACGGGGTGAGGGGAGGGGGCTTTGGCAGCAAACCCAGTGTGGGAATGGCTGCCTGTGGAGGAGGGATTATGGAGTCCTGAATTGGTTTGGGTTGGGAGGGACCTTACAGCTCCTCCAGTTCCAACCCATGCCACGAACAGGGACCCCTTCCATAGAGCAGCTTGCTCCAAGCCCCTGTGTCCAACCTGGCCTTGAGCACTGCCAGGGATGGGGCAGCCACAGCTTCTCTGGGCCATCACCCTGGGTCAGCGCCTCAGCACCCTCCCAGGGAACAGCTTCTGCCTCAGAGCTCAGCTCAGGCTCCCCTCTTTGGGCAGGTTCAAGCCATTGCCCTTGGCCTGGCCCTACAGGCCCTTGTCCCAAGCCCCTCTCCAGGTTCCCTGCAGCCCCTTTAGGCCCTGGAGCTGCTCTCAGGTCTCCCCTTCAGGAGCCTTCTCTCGCCCTGGCTGCCCCAGCCCAGCTCTCTCAGCCTGGCTCCAGCCCTCACAGCAGCTCCATGGCCTCCTCCATGGTTGGATGGGGCTTGGAGCCAGCCGCTCTATAGTGGAAGGTGTTGGGGTTGGAAATGGGGTTCCACGATAAACCATACACCTCAGCAGTATCAAACCTCCCATTCCCACATCACCGGTGCTGCTCCAGTTTGCAGCTGCCACCCAGCCTTGGTACCTGGCAATAACCATACCTGAGGCCATTCCACTCTTCACCCTCTCTTCCAGCTCAGCACCACACGTTTGGGTTCATAAAGCTCCCTTCTCATCCCCATCTCCCAAGGAGAATCCCTCGGTCTCCATCTCTCCCTCATCCCCATCCCCAAGCAGATTCCAGCCATCAGATCCAGCCTTTTGGTGGGTCAGGGAACCTCTGGCACTTCACTCATCCCTGAGCATCAATCGGTGTAAACACTGAGGGGTTCTCCCATTCCGTTGGGGCAGGAGTGTTTAACCCAATGAGTTTTTCCCATCATTTTGCAAAGAGATGCTGGGTCTCTACTTCCCCCCTTCCTCCAGCTTCCCCATGGAGCTGGAAGGGGTTTAACCTCCTCTTCTTCCTTCCTTCCTGCTAGAAGAGGACAGGACTTCATCCCCATCGCCGTTCTGCTGCGCAGAGCCAAAAGGATTACCCAAGACACACACACGTACAAGGTCCTTGGAGCCCACTTTTTCTATGTGGGGCCCAACCACGTCACGTCCCTTCAGCCCAGGATAGGACGGGGCTAACGCTGAAATTCCTGCTCCCTTTTGTGGCCATTTCCTCTTTTTCCTTGTTGGTTTCACGAGGCCAGGTTGGACACAGGGGCTTGGAGCAAGCTGCTCTATGGAAGGGGTCCCTGCCCGTGGCAGGGGTTGGGACTGGAGGAGCTTTAAGGTCCCTTCCAACCCAAACAATTCCATGACTCCGTATCAAGCCATCATCCTCCCAAGCCAGCAGCATCACTTGGGGAGCAGAGCCAGACCCTCCCCTGTTGGTTTCTTCCCTTCTACCAAAGCTGAATTCCTCAAAGCAGGAGTTCTGGGGGAAGGCAGAGGGAGGGCGACCAGGGGGGACCCAACCCCAGTGCTTTGGGAAACGAAACGATGGGGCTGGGGTTGGTTTTGTGCCCCAGCTTGGAGTTGATGGTGGGCAAGCAAAGGCAGGAGCAGGAGCATTGGGCTCTGAGGGGAGGTGCTGATGCTTATGGGTGGGAGGAAGAGGAAATGGTGACACCAGCCCCTCTCTGTGCTCTGTAGAGCTCCGTTTCTCTTTGCTGGTTGTAAATAAAAGCTGGTCCCTCACATCTGCCCCCTCGCGCTGCCGCATCCCCTGTACAGCTTCATGTAACTGTAGGACATCCAATAAAGGACACAGGCATCCTGTGCTCGTCCATCATTTCCATGGCTGCTCCCAAAACCCCATTCCCGTGCCTAGGAGCTCCGCTTCAAGAGCTATTCCACACCCTTTGCTCGCCAACACCCAGAGCACAGGGCAGAGATGCTGCTGCTGCTGTTGCTTTCCTCCTGGGCACCCAAAACCAAGCCCAAACCCTTCCCCACCAAAGCACGTCCCTACCTGCATCCTGCCAGGGCTCTGCAGCAGCTCCAGCAGCACTCAGGGGACGCCAGGATGCTGCAGGGCAGGTGCTGGTGAGATCCCCATCCGTTCTAGCAGGGGGAAGCTGGAGCAGAGCCTCCGCACTGGCTGGAAAGGAACCGGGAGGAAGGCAGAGCTCAAATGCACTCTGCTGGCACCCAGCAGCACCCACAGCATCCCTGGAGTGCTTGATCCAGGGCTTCTGGGCAAGTGTCTTCCCAATGGGTTACAGCAGCACCATGAACAGTGGCTGAAGCAGTGAATGAGCAGTGGAGCATCTGCAATAATCCTAAGGAACAACCGGATGGGTCCAGCTTCCAGCTCCGCACCACAGCCTGAGCCCCCCGGAGCAGCAGACCCAGAGACTGCGTTGGGTTGAAGGGAGCCATCTTCATGGCCCTCCTACCACACAAGATCATAGAACCCCAGCCTGGTTTGGGTTGGAAGGGACCTTAAAGCTCCTCCAGCTCCAACCCATGCCACGAACAGGCACCCCTTCCATAAAGCAGCTTGCTCCAAGCCCTGTGTCCAACCGGGCCTTGAGCACTGCCAGGGATGGGGCAGCCACAGCGTCTCTGGGCCATCACCCTGGGCCAGCGCCTCAGCACCCTCCCAGGGAACAGCTTCTGCCTCAGGGATCAGCTCAGGCTCCCCTCTTTGGGCAGGTTCAAGCCATTCCCCTTGGCCTGGCCCTACAGGCCCATGTCCCAAGCCTCTCTCCAGGTTCCCTGCAGCCTCTTTAGGCCCTGGAGCTGCTCTCAGCTCTCCCCTTCAGGAGCCTTCTCTCCCCCAGGCTGCCCCAGCCCAGCTCTCTCAGCCTGGCTCCAGAGCAGAGCTGCTCCAGCCCTCACAGCAGCTCCATGGCCTCCCCTGGATTTGCTCCTAGAGATGGAGCGTGACAAACTCTCCCATCCCATCCATCACCCCCATTTCCCATGGGAGCACTTCCCTTCTTTCCCCAGCAAAGCACAAAAGTGGGGGAGAAACGAGGAATAAACTGGAGACCAGGTTAAACCGTTTACTCACCATTTTAATACTGCCAACAACTAGAACAGATGGAAACTGTACACGTGACAAACCGGGAGAGAGAAGTCGATGCAATGGTTCAGCAAAGGAACGTACTGAGGGCTTCTGACTCTTAACTACAGGAAGAACGATGGCAAAGGGGAGTTTGGCACCACATATACAAAGTAAAGGCATGCTTGTCCATAGGGATTGGGAGGCTCCAGACAGAAAAGGCCATAGGGAAAACGCACAACAGAATTGCCCACTGCTTCCACCCAACCCCACAGCAGGATCGAAGGGGTGAGGAGTTGCTCTGTAGCAGCACATGGTCCCCCAGCCCCTTTGAAGCTCTGGTTCCTCTCCAAGGGGGGCAACATGCTCAGCTTGAGGCTGATCCCATGGAATGAGTCATGATGTGGGGATCAGCATAAAGCAGGTTCACCCCTAAAGCCTCCTCCTGCTGCAGGAGCTCCTTTGGGAAGAATGGCAGCAGGATGGGAACACATTACACATCAGAAGAAGCCATTAAGAGCTCTAAGGATCCTTTAAGCAGCTGCAGATATATTAAATCCTGACCATACCAAGTGTTAAAAACAAAGAGTTCCTGCTAAGAGGAATGCTTCCTGCATGATCTGCTCACGTGTGCATAGTTAAGTGAGTGAGTTTTGTTGGGTTTTTCTTTAGGTTTTTATTCTCAAAACAAGATTTGTTTGCCAAGAAAGAACAGAAAACCAGTAAAGTTATTGTTATCCTGATGGAACAAAAACCAACCTTAAAACCAGACTAGTGGCGGCTTGTTAACCAAAGAAAAGAGAGAAAGCTACATATTGAAGGCCTGGAATCCAGCACCTCAACTTCCCACCAAGCTGTACACATCCGAGACAACACCATCGGAGCAATATCGGGATGAGCCCGTCACACGAATGGTTGCTCCACTCCACCCAGGAAAAAGGTCCCTACTAGAGAAGATTGTGCTAAAGAATGCAACGTTCCTCATGCTGGTTTGCGTTGCCCTGGTCCCCTTCATGCTGCTGCTGGCCCCAGCGAGGCAGCCAAGAGGCTGGTTCTCAAGTCAGCGCGTGGAAGAAACTGGGATGGAAGGAAAGAGGGAACGTTTAGGGAGGTGCAAGGCAAAGCCTCAAGCCCCAAGGTACAAGCCCGTCGTTACCTTCTGCCCCTCTGCTCCTCAGTAGAGCCCACACTCCTTCAGGTTGTTTTTAATGATAACATCTGTGACAGCATCAAAGACAAACTGCACGTTCTTGGTGTCGGTGGCACAGGTGAAGTGGGTGTAGATCTCCTTGGTGTCTTTTCTTCTGTTCAGGTCTTCAAACTGACACTGGATGTAGGCAGCTGCTTCCTCGTACGTGTTGGAGCCTGAAAAAGAGAAGATCCCTGTCTTTGGCCAGCACTTGACAGCACAGAGATCTTTTAAGCATACATTAAGCCGCTTGCAGCCATCTGCCTTATCCATCTCCAAATCCAAATCCACCATTAACCCCTTCTGGTAAATCAGGAGGCTATTCCCAGCTCCTGCTCAGTGACCTTGGACAAGTCACTCCCTGCTCCAGCCTCCTGCCAGGGATCACTGGAACTGGTTCCCGTGCTTCATGCCATTCATCCCAGGCTGCCCGGAGAAGCCTGAACCCCTGTGTCCAACCTGGCCTTGAGCACTGCCAGGGATGGGGCAGCCACAGCTTCTCTGGGCCATCACCCTGTGCCAGCGCCTCAGCACCCTCACAGGGAACAGCTTCTGCCTCACAGCTCATCCAACTCTTCCCTCTTCCAGCTGGAAGCTGCTTCTCCTCATCCCATCCCTACAGGCCCTTGGCCCAAGCCCCTCTCCAGGTTTTCTGCAGCTCCTTTAGGCACTGGAGCTGCTCTCAGGTCTCCCCTTCAAGAGCCTTCTCTCCCCCTGGCTGCCCCAGCCCAGCTCTCAGCCTGGCTCCAGAGCAGAGCTGCTCCAAACCCCTCTCGCAGCCAAAAAGCACAGACTGCCCTTGATCTGATGGAGAGCAGCGCGTTGCTGTTTGGGCTCCAGGCTGCAAAGCAGCACGACAAAGGCTGCTCTGAACCACAGACAGGAATGACCACAGCTCTTCCAGGAAACCAAGCTATCAGCTTAACAAAGAGCCCAAAGACTCTGCCCAAGAGATAGACTTAAGGGAACAGAGAACTACTGCTTTTGAGTTATCCTGGGTTGTGTTGGCTTCAACTGTCTCACTCCTGGCCCTGGTGACATAAATCCATGGTGTCTGCTGAGCCGTGCTTCACCTGTGTACTCTGGATAGCAGATTGTTAGTGGGCTCTTCTTAATCTTTTCCTCAAACAGGTCCTTCTTGTTCAGGAAGAGGATGATGGATGTGTCTGTAAACCACTTGTTGTTGCAAATGCTATCAAACAGTTTCATACTCTCATGCATCCGGTTCTGGAAAATAAAGGGAAAAGGAGGAGGTGTCATTCCAGAGGTGTTAGGGGTGGACGGGGTGGGGACAGACAAGATTTGGTGCAGAGGTCAGGCTAAGGAGGAAGAGTCAAGGAACCCCAGCCTGGTTTGTCTGGAAGGGACCTTAAAGCTCCTCCAGTTCCAACCCCTGCCACAAACAGGCACCCCTTCCATAGAGCAGCTTGCTCCAAGCCCCTGTGTCCAACCTGGCCTTGAACACTGCCAGGGATGGATCAGACACAGCTTCTCTGGGCACCCTGTGCCAGCACCTCAGCACCCTCCCAGGGAACAGCTTCTGCCTCAGAGCTCAGCTCAGGCTCCCCTCTTTGGGCAGGTGCAAGCCATTCCCCTTGGCCTGGCCCTACAGGCCCTGTCCCAAGCCCCTCTCCAGGTTCCCTGCAGCCCCTTTAGGCCCTGGAGCTGCTCTCAGCTCTCCCCTTCAGGAGTTTTCTCTCCCCCAGGCTGCCCCAGCCCAGCTCCCTCAGCCTGGCTCCAGAGCAGAGCTGCTCCAGCCCTCACAGCAGCTCCATAGCCTCCCCTTGATGCGCTACTGACATCCTTGCTGCCACCAGAGCNCCCCTTGGCCCTACAGGCCCTGTCCCAAGCCCCTCTCCAGGTTCCCTGCAGCCCCTTTAGGCCCTGGAGCTGCTCTCAGCTCTCCCCTTCAGGAGTTTTCTCTCCCCCAGGCTGCCCCAGCCCAGCTCCCTCAGCCTGGCTCCAGAGCAGAGCTGCTCCAGCCCTCACAGCAGCTCCATAGCCTCCCCTTGATGCGCTACTGACATCCTTGCTGCCACCAGAGCAGGGGCACAACCCTGAGCAGGGTCAGGTCACTTCCTCACTCTGCCACTCCCCCAGGACATATTTGTTTGCATAGAGATGCACACATACCCCAAGGGCAACAACTCAAGGCATCTCCCTGCAACCAGGGCCTGGAGAACATCTCCTTTATGCTTTCCAGGGCAAGGCCCTGCAGGCTGCTGTGAGGAAGTGCTCATCTTCTGATGAGCAGCAGGGCAGTAACAAGAGCAGTGACCCAGAAATCCACCCACCCCCATGGAGGGCAGGTCTGGGCAGGCTTCCATCTCCCTTCCAGCAGCCAGCTACTGGTAACTCCTCAACGTACCATTTCCTCATCCTCGGCCAAGACAAGGTCGTAGTCGCTGAGGGCCACGCAGAAAATGATGGCTGTGACCCCTTCAAAGCAGTGGATCCACTTCTTCCGCTCCGAGCGCTGCCCACCAACATCAAACATCCTGGGGGAGGCAGAAGAACCAGCTCAGAGGCCACCGACACCTCCCTCCTCAGCCCCACCATGCTGTAGGGGATGGAGGAGGTGCAGCTGAGGCCTCTCAAGCAGCACTGGGGGAATGCAGCCCTCCATTAGTGAGGCTGAGAGCTCAGAGCCCCCCCCCCATCAGGAGAGAGGGTTTTCAAAGCAGAATTCCTCTTCTCCAGAGCCACTCCAGCAGGAAGAACTGGCTGTTACCTACGTGGCTGCCCACGAGCCTGCTGATTCACCAGGGCACGCTCGGTGTGGTCGCTGCCTCCTATTTCCTTAGCAACAATCTATGTGCTTGAGTGGACTCTAACCATCAAACTCAGCTCTGGCAGTTCACTGACACTGTAGCTTAGGAAGGATTAGCTGGAACTACCTGAACACTCCAACTGGGAGTAGGAAATTCATGGGATTTAGAAGCAGTTTCATGTGCTCAGTAACATCATCTGGAGCTGCAAGGCTGCAGGGCTGCTTCCAGGAGTCCTGGCTCTCCTAAAATGTTGTCCTTTGAATCAGTCAAAACGCCCTGCTCAGCAAAATGCTCTGAGCTGCTCTCAGGTCTCCCCTTCAGGAGCCTTCTCTCACCCAGGCTGCCCCAGCCCAGCTCTCTCAGCCTGGCTCCAGAGTAGAGCTGCTCCTTTGGACTTGCTCCAACAGCTCCACGTTCCTCTTGCACTGTTGCCCCTGCTCTCCCCCATAATCCATGCAGCAGATCAGGTGTGAAAAGCAACTTTGCATTTCTGCTGTTGCTCTTTCAAACTGTCTTCAAACACAAGCTAAAAATCAGCAACCAGACACTTACGTAAAGGCTCCGAGCAACAGAGACTTGAAAACATTGCCACAGATAAAGGAAACTTGTCCAAGGTTTCCTTACATCCCATCAGAGGACACAAGTGACACATGGGGCTCTGGGCTGGGTGGCAGGAGCACACTTAGGGTCCAAAGCAAGGGGTGTCTAATGAGCAAAGAGCAGGGAGCAGAGCTAAAGGGCAAGCTAGAGCCACTACAGAGGTCAGCTGGAGCTCCATTAGTGATACATAAAGGGACACTGCCATGTCCAGGCTCAACATCTGAGCCCAGCAGACCTGAATTTAGAAGGTGGAGAGGACAAGGAAGTGCCATCCTCCTTGGTGGCCTGTCCCCAGCACGCTTACTGCATGTCAGGCAGCACAGCCACCATGGAGAACACCAGGACTGGGACTGCAGGGATAGCTCCTGCTTCAAAGCAAGGGATTAAATTCGCCCTCAAAACCCACTCAGTGTCCTTTTAGTATGTTTGTTGGCTCCTCTAACCAAGCTTGGAGTACCTGTGTCTGTGCTTCCAACACAAAAGCAGCTGAAAAGAACAGAAGAAGGCAAAGAAAAGTCAAACCAGTGTCTCCAGTGAGCACTGCTGCTGGACAGGGAGCAAACCAGAGGCAGGAGGACACTTAAGGCCAAGGCTGGGACCTGCCACTGGCAGCACACACTGAAGCCAGCCCTGCAGCCCATAGGGACAGGCTCTGCCCTTCACTTACTTGAAGTAGAGGTCCTTGAAGGTGAAGTGAGTCTCCACGATGCCGGTGGTTTTCACGCGGGTGCGCAGCACGTCCTGCTGGGTGGGAATGTAGGTCGGCTGGGATATCCGATCCAAGTCATTGAGGTAACTAAGGCAGGAGACAACACAAGATGGGCTATTTTAGTGTGCTGCTCCCCATGAATCTTTTATAAGCTGCAGGAGAAAGGCAGCACAGAGCCCATCCATCACCTCCCCCCTGGTACAGACCATGCCGTGAGCAAACCCCCCCCCCCCCCCCCCGCCCTAGGCCAAGGGTTGGGGTTGTGGTGCTTTTGGGTTTAACCCTNTCCCCCCTGGTACAGACCATGCCGTGAGCAAACCCCCCCCCCCGCTCCAGCTCTAGGCCAAGGGTTGGTGTTGTGGTGCTTTTGGGTTTAACCCTTCCTCACACGACCTTGCAGCTGGGAGTGAAGCTGAGAAGCAGCCAGCACAGGGCTGCTGATGCAGAGGCCATGCCAAGACTGGTATCTCAAGGTCTTTTGCCTCAAAGCTCAAGGCAATAAATCCAAGGGCTCACTTTTAAAGGGCAAGGAGACACCAAAGGAAGCAGAAGGAAAGAATGAAGCATCAGGAATAACTCACAGGACAGGAGGATTCATTCACCTCCTGCAGCAACAGGGAGCAACCTGATGTCTGGTGGAAGAAGCCATGGCTCCATAGCATCAAGTCAATGTCCCCATTAAGACCCCAACTAACTCCACCTACAGCAAATGCAGCCCTGAGGGGAAGGATTTGGGGTACTGGGGGAGGAGAAGCTTCCCATGACCCAGCCCAGACCCCCCCATGTGCTCGGCTGCACACCCAGAGAGAAGCAGCAGGGCAGGGAGGGGATCCTGCCCCTCTGCTGGGCTCTGGGGAGACCCCCCCTGCAGCCCTGATCCAGCACAAGAAGGACATGGAGCAGGTTGAAACCATTCCCCTTGGCCTGGCCCTACAGGCCCTTGTCCCAAGCCCCACTCCAGGTTCCCTGCAGCCCCTTTAGGCCCTGGAGCTGCTCTCAGGTCTCCCCTTCAGGAGCCTTCTCTCCCCCTGGCTTTAAGGTCCCTTCCAACCCAAAGCATTCCATGATTCCATGGTCCTGGCACATTCTCAAGCCACCTGCCAGCTTTAGCATCAGCCCATCTCAGCTCTCAGAGCCACAGGCTGCAGGAGCTGGATGCTCTCAAGCGCACGGCCTTCAGTGGGCACAGACAAGAGCTCTCCCCTCCTCCCCACACTCACACCAACCTTGGCATGGGATTTTCCTAACAATGCCCTCATGTCTGCTCACAGCACTGGAAGGAATCCTTTCAAGGCCAAAACTGGCTCTGAAGGCTTCATACAAAGCCCTTATTATGAACAGTGAAGCAGAGCTGGGGGAAGGGAATTGTCATCATCCCACTGGTGACAGTGGCCAACAGAGGCCTGCTGCAGACAGAACCAGGTTTGGTACCCACGAGGCTTTCAAGAAGCATCATCACCAGCACTTGTGCTGGTTGGGAAACACAAACAGCATTTGTTCTGCAGAGGACTTCATCATCCTTAGGCAAAGGATTCCTGCAGCAAGAGGAGAACAGGGAAGAGCTGGTGAAACTGGTATTTCATGGAATCATAGAATCATGGAATGGTTTGTGTGGAAGGGACCTTAAAGCTCCTCCAGCTCCAACCCCTGCCAGGGGCAGGGACCCCTTCCACTGGAGCAGCTTGCTCCAAGCCCATGTCCAACCTGGCCTTGAGCACTGCCAGGGATGGGGCAGCCACAGCTTCTCTGGGCCATCACCCTGGGCCAGCGCCTCAGCACCCTCACAGGGAACAGCTTCTGCCTCAGAGCTCAGCTCAGGCTCCCCTCTTTGGGCAGGTTCAAGCCATTGCCCTTGGCCTGGCCCTACAGGCCCTTGTCCCAAGCCCCTCTCCAGGTTCCCTGCAGACCCTTTAGGCCCTGGAGCTGCTCTGAGGTATTGGAACACTGCTGTATTTTCTCCACTCTGCCTCCATTCTTCTCTTTCACAAAGCCAGGCTTCCCTATCTTCAGCTTCCTCCTTCAGCTCTTCCAAGCACTGATGCTTTCTGCCCTAGATCTCCACTCAAGAAGCCCTTCTCTGTACCTTTTCATTACCTTATTCCCTCATTCATCCCCCTCATCTCCCCTCTGTTCTCCCTTTGAAGCTGAGGTTTCCTCCTGGCATGCTGGAACAGCACACCAGATGCCAAAAAAGCCTCTTGTTAGCTCCTCACCTTCATCCAAACCCAAGCTATCTCGCCAAGGCAGGACAAATATAGATGAATTCTTCATTTTACAGCTCAGATGTGCTCTGTGCAGAAGCAGCCTGCAGGCACCTGAGCTCTGACACATCCAAAGCTCCTTCCTAAAGAGCCTTTGCAAGCTCCTTTTTCAAAGGCTTATAACCTGGCTCAATAAAGACAAGTTTACAGCTGGACATCAGGAGGCAAAACTCAGCCCAAACCATCCTTCAGAGCCTCATGCATTGGTTCTACAGAGACCAAGCTTGTGACTTCTTTCTCTTTAGAAGCACAAAGTGGTTTGCTCATTCAAATCAATCATTTCCTCTCCCTGCCTCTGGGAAGGGCTGAGGCACTCACAGACCCTCATTGAGCAGCCAGCTTCAGCCCATTGCTCCAGCCACAACTTTCCAGTTGGGAAAGCAACTGCCTGCAGTTCAGAATGGGCACAAGCAGCAGGTTTGGAGCTGGGCTGAGCCTGTGGAGTGAGGCACAGGGATGGAGCATAAGAGGTGCTCAGGGGAAGGAAGCCAGGACAGGGTCAGCCTGGAGAAGAGAAGGTTCCTTAAGGGGAGACCTTAGAGCAGCTCCAGTGCCTAAAGGGGCTGCAGGAAACCTGGAGAGGGGCTTGGACAAGGGCCTGTAGGGCCAGGCCAAGGGGAGTGGCTTTATTGTGGGTTTTCCCTCCCTTTACCACAGACTCAACCAGGTTGGAAAAGCCCTTTGATCCCATCCAGTCCAAGCATTCCCAGCACTGCNAAAGGGGCTGCAGGAAACCTGGAGAGGGGCTTGGACAAGGGCCTGTAGGGCCAGGCCAAGGGGAGTGGCTTTATTGTGGGTTTTCCCTCCCTTTACCACAGACTCAACCAGGTTGGAAAAGCCCTTTGATCCCATCCAGTCCAAGCATTCCCAGCACTGCCGAGGCCACCCCTAACCCATGGCACTGAGGGGGTGTCAACGGTGCCCGCAGCCCTGCCCTGGGCAGCCTGTTCCAATGCCTGAGCACTCTGTGGGGCAGAAATTGTTCCTCAGCTCCATCTAAACCTGCCCTGGTGCATCTTGAGGCCGGTTCCTCTTGTCCTGTCACTTGACCAGCCCTCTCCTCCTAACCCTACACAAAGAGTCCAACTGACTTTGATGAGCTCCAGCACCAAGTCCCCTTGTAAGCTCAGCCCCATGTAAACCAAATGAGAGCTTCTGTGTCCCCCCCAGCACAAAAAAGCACCCTTCACCACCCAAGTCCCACCCTGCTTCCAACCACCCCGACCCTTCCAACACCGTTTGGCTCCCTGGGAAGAGCCCGGGAGCTGGGAATGGTTTCTTACTATGATGCAGAGTCGTTGAGCTGATATTCCCTGGATCTGCTGAAGCAGGCCTGGACTCCAGCATCTCTCCACAAGCGTTTAATGACCCCAGCCAGCTCAGTGGTCATCACTCCCTCCTCTGCACTGCCAGCTAACACGAACAACTGACGTGCATCGTCCTGCAGACAGGGCACACCAAAAGGAATTAGGAGGAAAACCCATTGACACGTCCACAACCACAGCAGGGTTCAACATCAGAGTGATCCCAGGGGCTGCAGGACTGCTCTGAGGGATCACAGTCCCCCCTCATGCTGTCTATAAACCCTTGGGCCCCCAAAGCATCACGTTATTCCTCTCCTGCAGTCAGAAAGGCAAATATTGAACAAGAAGGTCCATCCCATGGGGTGAGACTCGTTGACTATGGGTGGCACAAACAGCAGGGACCACTGCTCTGAAGTATCAGGCAGCGCTCCCACTGGAAACAGGACCTTGCAGGGATGTTTAAGACAAGGGTAGGATGCCAGTGAGCTACTGGAGACTAATGAAGGGAACCGCAAAGGATTTGCAGTTTAAACACTATTATAGTGTTGTACAGTAGAGCAAAGGGAATCAAAAGCAATCATTGGGTGCTTGTGGGTTTAAAGCATTGGGGACTTGCTGTTTGCTGCAATAGCTGTAAGGGAGAGGGTTCTTTAATAAAGCTTTTCACCAGGAGATGGGATGGATTGATCAGGATCTGAGTGCTTGCTCTGGAGCATGTAACATCCTTCTCAGAAGCCTCAGAGCCAGACTTCCCTCTTCTACAAGTTACCTAGCAGAGTGTGGAAGTGAAAGCCAGGCCAGCCTCCAACCCATAGTGCTGCTTGCTCCTATCAGGAACAGACCTGCCAGCATCCTTTCACTGGTTCTCTACTGAGGGTGCTGGGACGCTGGAATAGGTTGAATGGAGAAGCTGTGGCTGCCCCATCCCTGGCAGTGTTCAAGGCCAGGTTGGACACAGGGGCTTGGAGTAAGCTGCTCTATGGAAGGGGTCCCTGCCCATGGAAGGGGTTGGAGGTGGAGGAGCTTTAAGGTCCATTCCATCCCAAACCATTGTGTGATCTAGAGCAGCAGCCACACTACAGCCCAGGTTAATGGGCAAGACATGAAGCATCCTGGCTGAAGGGCACCTCATAAGCTCAGAACCACTGTGGTTGCATCACTAGAAGCAGAGCAGGTTACTTCCCCATACATTAACTGTAAGCAGGAGGAATTGGAGCCAGACAGGAAGAGCTGGGCTGAGCACCACTGCCTGCACCCATACACCCAATTCCTGCCCCTACACATTGCAGGAGCCCTGACTTCCCATTCGGCCTGTGCTGTCCCCATCCCCAGGGTGTTAAAGGCTTCTTGACTTCAGTTTGTACCATGTGAAGGGCTGGAGGGGACAGTGGGAACAGCCCAGGGTGGGGAAAACACCCAAAAGCAAAGAGGAGGAGCAAGAGCAGTGAAAGCCATTAAGATTTATAGGGCTAAACATCAAGTTTAAGTGGCAGGACACTGTGACACTAGTGAAGGCTGATGTTAAGCCCTTTAAAGCTGAGGATTTGATTCAAAATCATGGATTAGACTCAGGTTTGTGGGTTATGTATTTCTTGGGGAGCACTCAAAGGTTCTTAACCATGCCCTCAGTGAAACACTCAACACTTAGCACTGATAACACTCAGCAGATGATAAAGGGGCTTTTCCTGTTGTAGCTTGTTACAGACATTCCCTCTTATATCCAGGCTACATGGACACAACTCACAGCACAGCCTCCGACTGAGAGAAACAAGTGAAATACTTACAGCTCTGGCAACCTCCCCAAAGTCTATCTTTAGTCTGCCCATGGCTCTTATGATGGCAATGATGGACTGGATGGTATTGCTGTAGACGACCACTTTATACTGCTTGCACTCGTCCTCCGAGTAGCCATCCTCATGGATAATCCTGGAAGAGAAGCAAGCTGTCATTCCCAAGCCAAGCCAAACAGGCACCACAGATCTCTTAGTATTAAACTGCAGCCGCTCTCACTTACTTCATCTGCTTCACAATGGTGCTTTTCCCAGATTCTCCAGCACCTGGAAAGCAGCAAAAGAATTCCCGTTAGCAACCATGTGGGATGAAAAGGAAAGGCAGTGAGATCCCACTTGCAGCACTGTGTGCAGCTCCGGTGTCCTCAGCATAAAAAGGACATGGAGCTGTTGGAGCAAGGCCAGAGGAGGCCACAAGGATGAGCAGGGGCTGCAGCATCTCCTGTATGGAGACAGGATGAGAACACTGGGGCTGTTCAGCCTGGAGAAGAGAAGCTGCGTGGAGACCTCAGGGCAGCTTCCAGTGTCCTATAGGGATGCTGGGGAGGGACTCTTCATTAGGGACTGCAGTGACAGGACAAGGGGGAACGGGTTCAAAACAGGGCAAGTTCAGGTTGGATCTAAGGCAGAAGCTCTTCCCTGTGAGGGTGCTGAGGCGCTGGCCCAGGGTGCCCAGAGAAGCTGTGGCTGCCCCGTCCCTGGCAGTGCTCAAAGCCTGTGCTTGGCTGTGAGCATGTTCACCCTCCACAGCCTCAGCACTTCCAGCCCAGGAGGAACCCAAACCCTCCCTGTTCTTTTCCACACTCACCCTCCACATCCCCTATATCCAGGGGCTGCGATTTGAAAGCTGCAGCACCCCAAAAGCAGGATTCAGAAGAGCCCATTGAACACAACCTCTGTGGCTTTTACTTCTCCTCTCATCTTTGCAGTCATTTCCTCCTTAGATCAGCTGAAAACAATCTGGTGCTGCAGCAGCAACGGCTCCACTTGCAGTGCCTGTCACCTGCCTGACAACACAGCACCAGGGACAAGTGTGCCCTGACAACACCACCAGGCTGCTTCTACCCCACTAATGCAAACTGTGCCCATTTAACCCCTTCCCTTCTCCTTTCCAACCTCCCCAAGCTTCAGTGGCAGCTTGAAAGAGCAGCAACCCCCTTCTCAGAGGTTCCTTCAAAGGCAGAGGAAGGAAACAGTGATCCAGTCTCCAAACCTCCCTACTAACACACACACACAAGGCAGCTCTATAGCAGACACAGCTCCAAGGGCATGGAGAAGGAGTTAAGTCACCTCCTGTGGGACCTCACTTGCTGGTCCAGGTCCTCTCTTTGCTCCTGTAAGAGCCAACCCACCACGGTTCCTCATTAAACACTCATTTAAAACCATCTGCCCTGCAGCTCCAGCCTCATTCCCAGAGCTCCTGCTGGGCTGGCAGCTGCTGCTGCTGGGCCCATCTCAATTGCTCATCATAAAACAGGCATTAAAGCTGCCCAAGCCTACGCTGAGCGACCTGCACCACATCCTCCCACACAGCAAGAACCTTTCTCGGGGCCTCCCTCATTTGGGGCTCTGCTTCTCCTCTTCTCTTCCTCGCACACCACACAAGGTCCCCAATACTTTGCATTTTACTCCTTTCCAGCCCTGAGCATCAGCATCAAGTGCAACCTCCTGCAGCTGGGTCAGGGCAAGCCCAAGCACAGACACAGCCCCGAAGAGATGTGGATTGGAGGGGGCAGCCCAGGGAAGGACTTGGGGCTGCTGGGTGAGGAAAAGCTCCCCATTACCCAGCCCAGAACCGCCCCCATGTGCTGGGGGCACCCCCAGCTCAGGGAGGGGATCCTGCCCCTCT
>NDXB01000108.1:8955-24319 GCA_002631895.1 Agapornis roseicollis
CCCCCCCCCCCCCCAGTTTTGGTATGGGTGGTATCTAAGCTCCATTTTTGCTCTTTGTTGCCCTTCCTTTTTTTGTTGTTTTTTATGCACAGCTGCTCTACAATGCTGTTTTCACAGAATCACAGGATGGTTGGGTTTGAAAGGAACCCATGGATACCATCGATTTTTCACGTATAGCAGGCTGCACAGGTGGGTTCTGAATATCTCCACAGAAGGAGACTCCACAACCACTCTGGGCAGCCTGTTCCAGTACTCTATCACCATCAACTCAAAGATTTTCCTCATATTCAGATGGAACTTCCTGTATTTCAGTTTGTTCCTGTTGCCCCTTACACTGTGTGTATGCAGCACTGAAAAGAGTGTGGCCTCATCCTTTTGACATCTGCTCTTAAGATATTTGTATGCATCGCTAAGATCTCCTCTCAGTTCTTTCTTCCCCAGGCTAAACAGGCCCAGTTCTCTCAGCCTTTCCTAATGGGAGGTGCTCCAGTCCCCTAAACATCTTTATAGCTCTCTACTGGACCCTCTCCAGTAGTTCCTTTTCTTTCTTGAACATTCTTTTGCACAAAATAAGGATATAATTATTAAATATTAAATTTATTACTCATTTTTTCTATTTTATTTTAATAGCAAATAATAAGGGAAGGAAAGATGCAGAGTTTGTGTAGCTAATGGCTTAATTTTTTCTATGTGTTTGTTCTATAGTTGAACTTGTAACACACTTTTAAATGCAGTTAGTTGAAGTATGGAATATATGGGGTTTAGATTTGGTTTTTAGAGGTATTTTAAATGTTTGTATTAAGCTTGTTTCAAAGGTTTCTCATTGTGTGCTGCATCATCAGAAGAAAGCTCTTAAGACGTATACTTTTGTGATCTGAAGTTGCCTTGCTTTCCCCAAATATGCCAGCGTGTGCAAGATACGCTTTGAAATGAATAATATTGAAAAACAACTCAGCAGTTGTATTTGCCTTATTTAATTCCTGCTGAGATGATTATGCTTCTATTAGCTGTGCAATTATTTTGCACAGCTCCCTTGAAGTAGTTCAAGCTGTAGCTTTTTTGATTCTGACTATTTTTGCACTTCAGAGAAAACTTCAAAGGCTGAAAAACAGTGAATAGATGTCACCAAACAATTTATATTTCCAGCTTTGAATTACTTTGGCCAAGTTCTTGGTATTTCATTTTTATATAGTATATAGTATTATATAGTATTTCAGTCTTAATAGTCTTATTTACTTGCAATAGTCATGTTTAAATGTGGGGTTTTTTGCATGTGAAGAAATGCATACAGATGAGTGCAATACTGTAGGGTTTAAATACATCGAAATAGCCACATGGAAATTTAAGATTTTTATGTATTTCTATATGAAATTTTATTTTAAAAAATATTCTAATTTTATATGTGTTTAGGTTTGAAAGTGTGAAAAATAGTATGTACAAATGGGAGTCTAATAAAGTTGGTATTTCAGAAATGCATGTACAGAACTGGAGGTTTGAAAACCTCTCCTTAGGACTCATTAAAAGCAGGGATGTTTTGTGGAAATTTGGCTTTGAAGTGTCGGTACATCTTGACACTGCAAAATAAGTTTCCATTATTAATTTTCAAAGTACTATATTAGATATTGGGTTTGGATTGTGTTAATTTTTATTTAGGTGAATGCTCCACAGGGAGGACTAGTGGCTTTTAAGATGACACACAATTTGTGTTATAGTAAAGATTGCTTGTATCATATAAATGCTACAGTCTCTTAACAGAAACACCATTGCACTTTTGAATGATTTTTGAGGGGGCAAAAAGAAAAAAAAAAAAAAGTATTTTAAACTTTGAGAGACAGAATCAGTAAATATTAATTCTACAGATTGGATTTCAAAAATAGCATCAATTTGAACCAAGATATATGACAAAGTAGTCAGAATGACTTTTAAAAGGTCCAGTGTAGAAAGATTTTCCTGCTTCATGGCATATGAGTGCAGTCAGTGTTCAAGGCCAGACTGGATGGTGCTTTGAGAAAGCCGGTCTAGTGGAAGTTGTCCCCACACATGGAAGGGAGGTTAGAACTAGATGATCTTTAAGGTCCCTTCCAACCCAAACCATTCTATGTTTCTATGAAGAGAGTAAACTCAACAGCTTATTGGTCTGGGATGAGCAGTAGCAGTCATTTTTCTCCTTCTTAGTAGCTGATGCACTGCTGTGTTTTTGACTTTCAGCCTGGGAACGACGCTGATAACACCGATGTTTTTGTTACTGCTCAGTGATGTTTACTCTGACCAAGGACTTTCTGAATCTCATGCTCTGCCAGGGAGGAGGGGAAGCTGGGAGGAAGCAGAGACAGGACACCTGACCCAAACTAGCCAAAGGGGTATTCTATACCAGAGCACATCATGCCCAGTATACAAACTGAAGGGGGGAGTAAGTGAGCTAATGCATGGTTCTGAGTTACCAGCTGGGCTTAAACCATGACACTTGTACATAGTAAATTGTATGTTTCCTAGCTGCATCAGACTTACTGTGAATATACTTTGTGACTACACAGCACATAAGCAGAGTTTATTTAGGACTTCTGCCTGTGCTGCCCTTGATGAAAGCACTTAGACAAGCATACTGCACTGCGTTCTGTATATATGTTGACATTCCACATTTAGGCAAGACTGAGGCAATTTATCCCTGCAAATTGTGGAAAAGAAAAGCGGTATTCTCACACTTACAGGGATGGATTTCACTGTGGAGATGGAGAACACATTGAAGAAAAATGGGTATAAGCTAGACTACCCTAACACACCAACTAACTTTGAACAATGTTTTCTTCAGACTGGCAAAGTTTCTGGAAGCTTCAGGCTTGAAATTTTCTGTTGAATCTTGTGGGTTTAGAAAAGATCAGAGGCTTATTCCAGAAAGAATACTTCAAATGGAACAATGGCTATAATACAATAAGGAGAAATTTCTGCTGGGAGTGTCAACTTTGGTGAGAACATGAAGCCAACTTCATAGACTTTGATTTTTGCAGACCATGAAAAATACACTTGTGCTATGTCTGTCTTCCCCTGTCAGGTGGAATGGGGAATCTTTTGATTGACCATATTATTTTAAAGAGAGTATAGTGTGTATGCATTAGGAAAACTTCTGTATTTTTCTGACACTTCAGGGTGTAATGGAAGTGCTACCATTGGAAGGGTCTTGGGGGCACTATGATAGATTAGGAACCCTGCTGAACCACCCACAGAGTATATGCGGGTATATGTCTTGGGGGCAGATAGCAGAAGTGCTGGTGCAGGCCTTGAAACATCTCAAGGAGGGTATCAAAGGGGGAGTCTCCATTTGAGAAAGTGTGAGAGAGGCTGGACTTATAAATGACATCCACCTGTAAGTGCATTGAAGGTGTTTAAGGGTATGGGAAAGTCAGGGGATGAATCTGATCAAACTCAGCCCTATTCTGAGGATAAGACTGTTGTGGGTTATGACAGTAGGCATTGTTTGCAGGTGCAGGAAGATTTTACTGCTGTTTGACCTAGGTGACTAAAGGAATAAAGATTTATAATTTGATATTCATAGGCATCATTTATATTTTATCATTTTTTTTATTGGTAAGAAAGTCTTGGAACAAAAGGAATCGTCTAAGAGGAGTCTAATGAAACTAAGAGATAAAAAAGATGAAAGGCAAAGCCCAAGCCAGCATTAAGAGTAGTCAGTGTTGAGTCTTGATACAGTAAAGTGAGGAAAACTACTGTGTGACTAATAAATCTGAATAATGATCAGAGGCATGAATAATGACAGAGTTGTTTGACACATTGCAGATGGAAGAACCTAGTAAAATATACCAAACACAGCTTGTGCATCATGTTTTTAAATAAGCCAAATTATAAACTAGCTAGAGGAAGGGAAGCAAAGAAAATATTTTATGATGCTATATGTGGTATAATTTACCAATAAATCTTCAAGCAGTGTACCTACTCCCTGCTAACATGCAATTTTGAAGTTGCCAGATTATAACTTATTGCTGATGGTGAAAAGAAACTTCAATTTAAGGAAATATTTTGTAAATCGGTTAAAAAAAAACCCCTAATTTTTAAACATTTTCTAAGAAACTAAATTTGATGCTCATTATTTGGTTCAGGATAGTTGACAATGCTTTATTTGAGAGTAATTAAAATACTTGGAAAAGTTTCATATTCTCAAAAAGATTAATGTAGGAATATATATTACCCAAATTAAGAAGATGACTGAACAAGCCAAAACTCTGTTATGTATTGCAGAAACATACCATACTGGCCAGTTCTAAGATAGAAAGATTTCTTCTCCCAGCTGTACATGGCTTTCTTAAATTTCTTTCCACACACATATATCTTAAAAACTGTACTTGCTGAAAGTTAATTTTCTTGTTACTATTTTTTCTGTCCTGTCAGCTATACCTGTCAGGTATACAAAACTGTATGGATTTTTCTGTTTTGTATAAGTAAATAAATATTGAAAATGATCTTCAGGACAGATTGCTAAGATCAGCATCAACACTAAATGTTCTTTTGAACATTTTTTGTTTAAAATGAATCTTGCATATCCAAGAAGTTCCCAAATACTGCAGGGAAGGAGAAGTCCAAAGGCAAATCTAAGATGAAAATTGTTGCTGAAGCCAGTACATGTCAGGAATTAAACAAAGGCAGTTGATGCTTTTTCTTTGTTTTACTTTTAAGCTTAAGAACCCACATGCACTGTGCAGTTTGTAGTCCAATGTGCCACTTCTTTCATCATCAGTACATTTGCAGTTTCTCGTCACTGTTCTGTAGAAGTTTTATACATGTCCGTATACATGTCCATACACACTGACAGACTTAATTCTTTGAGGCTATTGGAAGAGCACATTCAGCTGCAGGGCCAGAGAGTTACAAAGATGAAGTGTCTTGTAAGCAATATTTTCTTTATATCTTTAGTCATGTAAAAGCTGAGCTTGTGCTGACCTCCATTTATTATCTGCAACCTGTACTACTCTGTGGTATAATGATTTTTGAATTCACACATCACTTACTGCTATTTTTTGTTGGTTTAGATGCATTTAGTCTTTTTTTATCTTGCGTGCAGTTCCTCTTCTCCATAAATGACAAACCTCAAAGACTAGTAACAACTGCAGTTTCTTGTAACTTCTTTCTCTCTTGACCTATCCTGAATAAAATATATTGAATAAATTTTATGTTTTCCTCATTCTTTTTTCAATTCCATCCCCAAAGAGATACAAATAGAAAAAAAAATAATAATTTTGGTGATATTACTTAAGTGCATATGTAACTGCTGATGGCTTAGAATGGAGCCAAATAAGAGCAAACTAGTATGAGTGATTTTGTACAGGAAAATAGGATTAATAGTGGTAGGCGTTTAAAAGATCAAAGCTTGGCAAGAGAAACTTGGTTATTTGACAGGTTCAGCATTGGTAATTAAAAAGAGCACAGTTCCTCTTTCTGAAGACAGGAACAGGTATTGCTCTTTGATTAAAACTGGCTTGTAGACTTCATACATCATTCAGTCTTTGTCACTTTGAATAGAAAGGTCCAAAGTGTAATAGCTGTCCACTGAATTTTGAAGGGTGAAGCAAGAAGATGGAAGGAAAAATGTTTACAATGAAGTAAGAGGTCAATAGGAGCTAAGTGGTTATACCATGAAAAAAAATAAAAGTTAAATATCAGGAAAAAAATACCATTCAGGGTCTTACCAAGCAGTAAATAAATTCTCTTTCTATAAAGGTGATGACTGCTTATAAAACAGAATCATTCTGGTGGGTTTATGCTGTGGTGTAGCATCACAAGCTTTATCTACTTTGCCTTTTGTTTTCTCTCTGTCTCCTTCTCTCTTGTTCAGTTTGGTATGCTTAGCTGTGGATTATATTGTCCAAAGGAGTCTGGGTGTTTCAGTGTTACATTTTATTTCTTTATCTTTTGAGCTCTAAAATACCTTTCTTCTTCTTCTTTTTCATTGCTGCCGACAAAATTTCAGAATACTTTTTATTTTCCTGCCTTTTGATATGTATAGTACTCTTGCTTACTTCATTAGCTTCTCTGACATTCACAAACATGCTGTTTTCCTTGTCATTTAGATCACTAACATCAGCACAGGTGTCTTTGATAAGCTCCTGGACACTGGCTTAAAACATAGCTTTGCACTGATGTGCATTAAGTTTCTCATGTCAGTGTTCATGCCTAATTGATTTCAAAAAATAAACATTCATAAAGTATGTAGCAAATATTTAAAAAAAATCTTTATACTGTATCTGTTTCAGCACATTTGTGTTGAATACAGCTGCTTACAAGGAGGTAGTCTTGCTGCCCTGCTGAAGAGGACCTTTCGTGTGTTTGTGGTGGTTAAAGTGAGAAAAACAGAAACCAGTAGCTCTGAGCATACAATTATGATGAGGAAAAGGTATTTTCATCCCATTCATTAGTAGGATAGAGGCCTGTATCTCCACCATACTTTTTAAGGAAAAAAGCAAAAGGCTTATGACTGGTGTAAAGTTCATAGATCTACTGTAGAAATGTAACAATTTAAACTACCTTCATTATGTGCTCAAAGTGATTCTCTCAAACTGAGAAGTACACTAGTACCCAACTGCCTTACATCCTGAGTTACTCATTACGTTTGTTTCCTTTTTATAAGCATTTTGATTTCAAAGTATGCTATGATGCTTGGTTTGGAATGTTCTAATTTTATTTATATTTTTTACAATGGAAATATGAGAGTTGGGGCTGTTCGGCCTGGGGAAGAGAAGGCTGCGTGGACACCTCATAGCAGCCTTCCAGTATCTGAAGGGGGCTATAGGGATGCTGAGGAGGGACTCTTCATTAGGGGCTGTAGTGACAGAACAAGGGGTAACGGGTTCAAACTTAAACAGGAGAGGTTTAGATTGGATATAAGGAAGAAATTCTTTCCTGTTAGGGTGGTGGTTGCCCAGGGAGATTGTGAGTGTTCCATCCCTGGCAGTGTTCAAGGCCAGATTGAATGAAGCATTGGGTGAGATGGTTTAGTGTGAGGTGTCCCTGCTTATGGCAGGGGAGTTGGAACTAGATGATCTTAAGGTCCCTTCCAACCCTAACTATTCTATGATTCTATGAAGGGATGTATTCATATACATACACAGACATCTGTATGTTTCTGTCTGCATGCATATATATTAGAGGGAAAGAATAGAAAGAAAGGAATATTGGAGTAAAAGTCAGCTGGTTTGATAAGAAGTGTCACAGACCAATTTCCTCTCCTGACATATATTTTTCTGAGTATTTTGCGTGAAGTCTGTTGGAAATGTTATTAAATTCCAGATGACTAAAGTATAGCTGTCATCACTGGAGCAAAGTCTTGTAGTTTGCCTTTATATATGAAATATAGATTCAATACATGATGTCCTAAAAGGGCCTCTTTCTCTCCAGCCTGCAGCATTGGTGGTTGACTTGGCTACAATCCAACTAATCCAACTGCCTTTCCCAGTCTATACTTGTGCCCAGCATTATTCCATCCTAGGTGCAAAATCTAGCATCAGGCAATGTTAAATTGTATACCATTAAACATTGCCCAATGTTCTGATCTATCTAGATCTCTTTGCGAAGCCTCCTATTCCTCAAGAGTCAAGAAGCATCTTCCATTTTGATATCATCAGCAAACCTGCATTCAACTCCTGCATCTAGATTGTTGATTTTTGGGGAGCTTGTTACACAGACTTAACCAAAGACACTAACATGAAGAGTAGGGAAAAGTTAATGCATTCAGTTCAAATGATTCAAGTTTCATTAATTCTTCAAAAAGCTCTCTTTTTGCTATAAAAACTTGGTTTGACTGTTCAGAGCCTATCATACATTTTCCTTCCTGCTATTATGTCCTTTGACTAGGCCCTTAATCCTTCTGATTAGATAGTTTCAGCAACAGAGATTAAAGCACCACTGCTTGAGAGAAAGTTAATCCAGAGCAGTGGTCACTTTTCCATCCCTGAATTTGGGTGGTGCTGTCTTTGGGCCTTAGGAATCACCTGCTATTGTTGGTAAATCAGTACAGTCTGGGATTCAGAGCTTACATCCTGTCTGCATACAGCTTGGTGTTGTGCTGAGTAAACTGTGTTGGATTCTTGGACTTAACTGTGACAGCAAGATTATTTTGACAGATTGCTGCTGTGGTATGCGTGCAGGTATATTTGAAGGACGATGGTGGTATTCTATTTCCTTTTTCATCATATTTTTGCTTATGGAAGAGATTCTGCCACCCTCAGTTTCTATTTTTTTTTTTTTAATATATAAAATACATAAATTGTAAAGTCATTTGTTGGTTTGTTTTTAATTTCCTTTAATCTAGGATAAATTCTGCAGCCAATCATGTCCTTTGGCAAATTAATGAATGTAAAAAAGAGGAAATATAAAAGGTTTGCTATTATTTCCTTTTTTTTATCAGCCTCTGGAACGTCCTCCTACAGAGTATGTGATTTCATTTTGTTTCTTATAAGTCTGCATCCTCCTGAGACATTGTTTGAGCAGCAGCTCATTTGTGTCCTCACTTGTGCATGCCCTCAGCAAACAGACACAGTTGCTGAGTAACAGGCATCAGAACTTTGAATGTCACTGTTTGGTTTGCAATCTTTCAGCAAGACTGCAAAGGGAACATGAAGCTCCACTGGGAAACTGAGCATCAGTATTTCATTTACTGGTACAGTTAGATTATGAAGTTCTGTATATGCAAGGGTATTTATTTCAGAAAAGTCACTAGTATTGCAGGGGACTTCTGAATTTTCTCTATTAGCAAGTCAAATATATAGACACTGTTTGAAGAATACAGAAAAATTTTCAGATGGTAAAGGAGGTGAGATAAAGCAAGCTGTCTTTTCCAGAAAGCTTTAGAGACTTTGTAACTATTAGCTAGCTTATTCTTTTTTTTTTTTGAGTTGCCAGTTGTCAAGGTTTCTCATATTTAAGAGAGGAAAGTAAGCTTTTCAATATACAGCCAAAGTTTTCTTATACTAGTGTTATCAGGAGAATTTCAGTTTAACTCAGTAGGCATTAGAGATAAAAGCAACGTACCTGAAAGGTAGTTTTAATCTTGATGAGACATTGTGCACTGAATAAGTGAACAATGCAGGTGCAGTATTATCCCTTGCTCAGTCAGTATTAATTGAATAGTGAAATTACTCTGTCAGAATTATCACTGCATCTATGTCATGAGAAGCATTTTTACCCAAAATTGATTAAATATCAAACGTATGTAAACAGAAGATAATAGAGATAAGTGGCATTACATCGAATAACATAACAGTGATTATTGCTATGAGTGCCATTAAGGATATTACGCTTACCCTGTTTCAGCCATAGTTTGCCTAATTTCGTCTTTTAAATCTGTGCAAGTTCTTATGCTCATTCCATTGGGTCAAGGCAATATCCAGAAACTTCAACAACTAATTCTGGGATATAAATGTTTTACCTAGTCTCTCTCTGCCTCTTCTCTCACCTCTAGCCTGGAATTCCTATTATCAGGACTTCATATGCAGATGTTATCATATAATCATTATGGGATCCTTTTTTTGCAATATAGGGCTTTTTTCAAAGCTATAAAATATATCATACATCTCTTACTTTTGTGCATAGTCTCCAGGGACTAAAAACCATACACAGATCTTTTTAATTCTCTAATGAAAGCAGTAGAGATACTTCAAAGAAGATTATAGGAAAAAAAAATGTTTCCAGATGGAAAATGTAAGTTCTGGTTTTGTTTCTGTGAGCAAACTGCACTCTTTGGTACAAAAGTAGAAGATTGAGCACTCTCATATTACAGAGTAACACGGATAACTTTGTTACCTTTATCTTCTCACCTTCTAAATTTAAGTAATCCCTCATTCACTTTATATATAAATATATATATATATATAAGGTTTTGGATTCATTGAGTGTTAGTGGGTTTCTACAATGACATATTCTACAGTATGTCATTAAAATATGCTATATTTTAATTGATTTCATAAAAACATTAGTTGCCATGTATATTGTAAAAAACACAAATGTACATTAATAAGATTACTTCAACATGTATTCTGAAAAATACCTTTGTACTATGGAAGTCATGAGCATTTTGCTTGCCAGTTGTTGCAGCAAGGGTGCAAAGAGGCCAGAAGTTTTGCTGGGGATTGCATGGTGATGGCGTTAATGTGCGAGAGCGCAGGGCATCAACATCAGCTGAAGCAACTTTCCATCAGAGGCTTTGACTCAGAAAGAAGTCCTCAGGGAAGTGCTACCAACCAAATCTCTAGCCATTTCGGGGGGTCTGGTGTGTCTCCTGTGGCAGGAGACAGCAATTTCCTTACCTGTGGGAGGTGTGCTACGGTTGTAGGAGTTTGCAGCAGGAAGTGAACTACCTGTGCACCAGCTAGGGGTGACAAACAGGAGGTCAGCAGGGCCTTCACAGAGGGATGTGAACAGCAATGAGAGACACTTCTGTAAGTGCACTAGTAGCAAAAGGAAGGCTAAAGAAAATGTGGGCCCAGTGTTAGGTGGGGTGGGAGACATGATGACCAAGGACATGCAAATGTCTAAGGTAATCAATGCCTCTCTTATCACAGTTTTCACTGGCAAGGTGTGCCTTTTGGACTTTTTAAGGTCCCAAGCCTACTGACAGAGTCTGTGAGAGTGAAATGTTACCCAGAAGAACATCAAGTTAGGGAGCATTAAACCATGCAGCAGTGCAGGCTGGGGCCAACTGACTAGGAAACAGTTTTGTGGAAAATTATTTGATAATATGAAGGTCTTTGTCAACAATAATTGGAAGATGAGCTGGCAGTGTGCCCTTGCAGGCAGAATGAGTAGGGAAAAAAAAGGCCAGTTCTATCTTGGTCCCTGTTAGCATGGATGCAGCCAGCAGGTCTGAACTATTCTTAAAGATGGTCAGTCACAGGATGGCAATAGAGGCAAGTTGGAACATGTGAATTTCTAATGATATAAAGACTTTCTTTTTTTGTTTGGATTTGGTTCCGGGTTTGTTTCTTTGGTTTGGTTTTGTTTTTTTTTTTCTGTATGGTCAAACACAGGAAAAGGCTCTGCTGTGGAATCTCCATTCTTGGAGATACTCGAAACATAACTGGGCAAGGCCCTGAGCATCTCAGAAAATTGCTATTAATTTGAAGTGCTAGGATGTCAGTGGCATTAGATGCTGTCCAAATTATCTAGCGTAACTTTCAGACCTTGCCTGAGTAACTGAGTGGAAATAAATGTTTATGTCGATGATGGTGCTGCCTTTGTGCTGCTACTGGTTTGTCTCTGGAAAAAGGGGAGAAGGAAAAATTAGACATGCAGAAAGTAGCAGTGTAATTATTTGGCTTTGGAAAGACTGCAGCAAAGATTGACAGGGTGAGTGTGCTGATAGAATGTACAGGTATAGTAGGATTATAATGGGACATACATTGAAGTACAGGGTTCAGGACCTGCATATTTGTTAGGAGCAGACTACTTTCTAAAATCTAGAAAACTACACTAGTTTGTAAACAGCCTAATGGTTTTGCTGTCAGAAAATTGTATGTATGACTACATGCACATTTATGCTATTTCCCTCCTAGTTATCCAACCCTCAAATAAAAAGTTTCAAAAGCCAGAGATCTAAGCCCATTCACAAGTTTCTTGGTAGAGAAGGCTTATTCTCTGACATACAGAACATTGACATGATTCGGAGAAAACTCCAGGAACAAATTTGCCAACAAAGTTTCCAAGCTGACAAGCAGGTATTCTTTATTGTGGCACCGGGAGACACGGGGGATAGCTCCTCCTAATGTTGTCCCCATATTGCTACACAAGCCATCCTTATATAGTCCCTGGGCACACATACATATTCATGAGGCTACATATGGATTACATCATTTTCCAGAAACTTCCCCACATGCGTACAGAATTGTGGTAGTGGTCTCTGAGGGTCCTTTACTTCTTCCAACAATCTTCATCACCCCTGGAAGCCTTTGAAACACACGCAGTAGATGCTTATACCAGTCTAATTGGTTCGTTAGCACCAGAGACATAATAATCCTCCTATCCTCCTACTTATCAGTTAGTTTAACTGTAGCCCATCCTGGACAATCGCCATTCCCCGATACTCCTTATCCCTGTGTCCTGTTTTTCTATCCTGTTTTCTCACACTTATTTTCGTACTAAGGTCATAAGGACCTAAAACTAAGCCAACTACAATGGTTTATCTTATACAAGGATTCTTGTTATGTTCTCTAACTGCTCTCTATTTTTTTTTTTCTATGTATCATGCACCTCAGTAATTTTCCATGGCTACTGTTACAAAGCCATCAAACTTAACATTATTTAAAGCTAATTCTAAAGTTTTTTATATTCCATTTTGTGATTCTGTGCCCCCCTTGTTTCAACACCTCCCACTTTAATACATATGTTTTGTCTCTCAGCCTGTCTTCATAGTAGAAGTTTCAAGCTCTGTGATCAACTTTTTGGCCCTTCTCTGGACTTGCTCCAGCAGGTCCACGTACTTCTTGTGTTGGTGGTCCTACAGCTGAATGCAGTAGTATAGTTACACATGATGTTTCTCTCCAATTAGGGTTTCCATCTTAGGTATATAAGCAAGGCAAATAAGCAAACAGTAAAAATAACCATTTCCTTTAAAGTTATTATTACCAGAATACACTAATCTATTGATAAATATTTGAATGGATCAAATCCTAAGTGAAACTCTCTCTATAAATGTAGAAAGCTTTGGTTTCTTTATTTTATCTATTTATTTGTATCTTAATTACATATAAACGAATGTAGTCATTAAGAGGTTTTCTCCGTCTTTCAGAAAAACACCAAAAAATCCATAAGATTCCCCAAACCCCATGGAATTATCTAATAACTTATGTTTAATTATAATTGAATACAAATTAATTGCTAGATGTCTCATAAAAATTTGGTTTATTACTTCCCTATGAACAAGTGAGAAGTGTAAGGCTTTCTGCTATGTCTGAAAAGCCAGTCTTGTGAATGATGATCTGTACAATAAAGACTTGAGCACATGTTTTGTTTTTAGCTTCCACTTATCAACATTTGATTCTCTTTTAGAGGACTAACTCTTATTTCCTTTATTATCTGGAAAATGTGTTGGCATTCTAGAAATGCCTTAATGATATTCATAAGCTTATCTTCCCAAAAGAAATGACCTTTTTTATCTTTCTTTTTAATCAAGTCATTAACATGAAACTTAGAGATATAATCATACCAGAATGGAATTGGGGTCTTGCCATAGGCTAGCTAAATAGGCGGCTTCATGGCATGATGATGTATAGCCGTTTCACAACAATGCATTTAACTCAATTAGTCTGTGCTTTAATTACATTTTAAATCTCATTTGGGAAGTTTTTATTCTTATGTAAATTGCTCAGTAAATGCTCTCATTCTAAGACTCAATAAAAATTTTGCTTTTGGACTGGGAGAGCAAATGATATAAAAGCTTTACAGAAGGGCTGAGAGCTACTTTCCAACTTTGTTCATTGTGAAAGAAAGAGCTTGGTTGTTTTAGCCGAGGTGATATGTATAACAAAATATTATACTCATCAGTGTTAGATGCTTCCTGTTAGACATTTTGGAAGCAAAATAGCTCCCAAAACTTTAGTTGAATTAGTTGTATTTTGATCTAAAAAAACCAAACAAATAACAAAACTTGACAACCAGTTCTTAGAACTATAACATTTAAAAGACAGAAACCCAGCTGACCTAAGTAATATATTGCAAAACAGAAATACTTCAATATTTTGTTCCATCATTAACCTAAATCATAGCCTTTTCAGTCTAGAACAACTGATCTTACAGCTTAAAAAAAAAAAAAAATAAAACCAAAACAAAACAAACAAAACATATAAATTTCTTTCTGTTCAAATACTTTGAAGATAATGATACAAGGACAGACTGTCGTAAAGAATACTGCAAAATGGCCTTCCACTGCTAGAAAGAACAGACATAGATTAAGTGCAACTTGCACTGAATGTAATACTCATGCTTAAAATGCATTTGACCTGCTGTGCTGTAGCCATTAATTCAACATCTGCAGAACTTTAACAGTCACAGAACCATTCCTCTGTCTAACAGATAGAAGGAAAAGCTGTGATCCCCAAAGCCATGACATGTGCATATGGATCTCTGTGCGTTCAAAGGCTGCTGGAATCTATGGGGACATTGGAAAACATATCACAAACTTTTTAAACCCTCAGAATTTAATACTTTAGGCAGAATCAGAAATGTGCAGGAGTTTAGATGTATTTAAATAAAGGCAAGTAGGATGATTAATTTGAAATCCATTCCTAAACTGTGCTGGTCAGAGTTATAAAATTCAGACAGTGACTCAATTTCATGTATCTGTAGAAGCCATAAGGAGATTACAAAAAAACACTTTGAAGGGGGAACCTTTTTTGGTTACACCAGCTGAACTTCCCTGTTGGTAAAAATTTGGAGATTTCCAAGCCCTAAAATCCTCTCCATTCCTTTCAAGTCCATGGAGCGTACATGTGTTCTGTATAGATGTTCAGTAGCATTCTTGGAACAAAAATTCTTTTTTTTCTCTTTTCTTTTTTTTTTTCTTCAACAAGTTTGCAAGTTCTGTGTTTTCCAGGCATCTGAAATGATGTTTAACGCAATGAGAATGCAAAATAAAAATGGCAACAAACCCACATTCTCAAAGTTTTGAGATCACCACAAAAGAACATAAAAGTAAGATTTTTAATCAGTGAAGGAAGGAAAAAAAGGAAGGAGAAGAGAGGGAAAAGGGGGGAAAGGAAGGGAGAAAATGAGAGTCAGGAATGGAAATAGAAGAAAATAGAAAAAGAAAAGAGGAAAGAGAAGTAAAAGAAAAAAAAGGGGGGAGGGGGATAAAAAAAAAGGAAGAAAGGAAAAAACAGAAAGGGGAAGGAAGGGGGGAAACAAGAATGGAAAAGTAACATTGGAAAAGAAAGAGGAAGGGGAAAATTGAAANGGGAGGGGGGATAAAAAAAAGGAAGAAAGGAAAAAACAGAAAGGGGAAGGAAGGGGGGAAACAAGAATGGAAAAGTAACATTGGAAAAGAAAGAGGAAGGGGAAAATTGAAAGAGGAAGGAAAAGAGAGAAAGGAAAGAGGAAGGAAAAGAGAGAAAGGAAAGAAAAGTGGAAGGAAAAGAGAAAGAGGAGGAAAAAAAAGTCAGTGAGGAATGGAAGAAAGCAGGAGGAAAGCTAAAGGGTAAGGGAGCAAAAGGGAAGGTAGGAAAATAATGGAAAAAAAGGAGATTATGTCATTCATACATCTTGTACAGTATAAGAGGTTTACAAATGTATGTTGCTAATTTAAGCTAATTAAAATGTTAATCTGGGTTTTTAGTGGGTTTTTTTTTTTTTTTTTTTTTTTCACAGAAATTTT
>NDXB01000108.1:33716-46895 GCA_002631895.1 Agapornis roseicollis
AATTCACCTTTTTTTTTTTTGTAGTAATGTTATATTTTAAGTGTGTTTCATTGTGTTCAGTCAAGTTCACATCAGAGAGATGTGAACTTATTGTCTGCTTTCAGGTAAATAGCTGAATTTTAATTTGCCATGCCATTTCAGTCTATTCATGTCTGAATGTGAAATCACAGTTCCAGTACCTCAGTGGCTGCTTTTTAGGGGTGCCATAAGGAAACCCATTAGGGATCTGGTGTCCTGCAAAAATAAAGGTGAAAAATTGCTGAATGAAACAGTAAGTGGGGAGAAACTGTTCTGTGAAGGAACGGGGAACCATGTAAAAGGTAATTGGGAAAGCACACCCAGCTTCAGCAAGTAGCAGACTGATGGCGGTTAGTGGCAGTATGGTTTTTCAGAGGCCTATCTTTTACCTAATGGCTGAGAAAGCCAAAAAGAAATATGAACAAAAACCATTTTGCTGTCAGTGCACAATGGTTTTTTAAGATAATAGATTAGATATAAGGAAGAAGTTCTTTACTGTGAGGGTGGTGAGGCACTGGGATATGTTGCCCAAGGAAATTGTTAATTCTCAGTCCCTGGTGATGTTCAAGGCTGAGTTGGACAGAGCCTTTGGTGACATGGTTTAGTGTGAGGTGTCCCTACCCGTGGCAGGGGAGTTGCAGCTGGATGAGCTTAAGGTCTTTTCCAACCCTAACTATTCTATGATTCTATAATGTAATGCTTTGCCGCAAGGGTCAGCTTGGTCACATTTCCTAGGTCTTCCTTTTGGAGAAGTGATGTGTTGGATGTGTCTTTCTCACAAAACTTTACTTGGGACTTCAGTCATTTGTCACAGAAACAGTGAGGCAAAGAGATCCATGACTTATGGAGCACCATCAACCCTTTTTACATTTCCCTCCATGAAAGTTAAGATATATGAAATGCCTAAGGTCTCTGTTCTAGCCAGCTGTCTTTAGCAACTTCTATAAAGGAGTTTTAAGTCCATCAGGATAAAAGAAACAATATAGATGTTGCTTTAAAATGGCATGACATTAACTCAGACCCCTTATGCAAAGACAACTCTTGAGCCAAAGCGAGACTTAGGAAAAGATTTGTGTAAGATTGTTACAACAAAACTTTTGTCATTTGAACAATATTTGAGTGTCTGAAAACATTGTACTTCCTCTTAGATCAAAAAAAGATTTTTTTAAATCTAGGTTGTTTCTCATAAAATGTTAACATTGTATATTTTTCTATAAGCTATTTGAAAGTTTCCCAGAATTCATCATAAAGATATCAGGCCTTCAGTAATGGACTAAGTGATCTCTCTGTCACTCGCCAATCAATGGAATTGTTTAAAACTTTTAAGGATGAGAAGTGCTGCATAAAAGCTACCATGAATATATGCAAAGTGACTTTAAAAAATAGATGTTCTTCTAACTTCTTTTTGATCATCTTCTCAGCCACATGCTGATACATACAGACACAAATCTATAGTCTCATCAAAGCTAGAACTTTTTAGTTCCTTTTAGAAATATGGCTTCTTTTCTTTTCCTGTTCTGTAGCACTTCACTAGTTTAATGTAAGGCCTTTCTAGTCATAGCTATTCTGATTCCCTGTGAAAAAAAGAACAAAACATAATCCATGAAATTAGGTTACCTTGTCTGCTCTTCAGATATCTCTTGCACAGAAGAAAGGAAAAACAACGTGTACAATACTCTGTCGACTTCAGGTTGTCTTTGTGATAATTTGTGTTTGCAACTTACAGGTTTTAAACTGGTTTGGGGTGGTTTTTTTTTTGTCCCTGGACACTGTGGACTTTCTCTTAAAGTTTCTTTTATAGAAACAGACATACAAAGGTTGTATCTGAATGAACAGCTTGGCTTATTTCTGAACACAAGAAAACATGTGGCTTGTGCCACAAGTGCTGAACTATCTACCTGGAAACTAGAGTACAGCACTGAAAATCTGTTGTTTTTTTTTTTTTTCCCGAGAGTTTTGGACCCCTGCTTAAGAACAGAATTTAGCTCAGTTTTGGATGGGAAAATGAAGAGTAGTTGAATTTTGTTCTTGAGAAAAAGAATCACCTGACTGTTCATTTTATTCTTTTGAATGTCTGTTCTGAAAATCAGTCTTCAGTAAACAACTTAAGCCTCTTCCTGATCTGACCAATCTTTTAAATGACTCAAACTTCCAGCTTTGGTCTTACACATCAGTACAACACCTTTCCTTCTTTGAAGAATTGTTTTTGCCAGGTAAAGCCAGAAGTGAACCTGGGTAAATTCTACATTAGAGAAAAGAAAAAGCCTCAGCAGGGGAACATTATTTATAAGCATTTTAACTGACTGCTCTTGAGAAACGGCATGATGAATGCAAATCTGATTTTATGCCTGAATCCTTCTTCTAAAGTGGTGTTACAATCTGATTTTATTATATTTTTCCTCTTAGAAATGTAATGCAAATAAAAAAGCCTAGCATGTTTAACCTCTCTGTAATTTACAAGGCCAACTGGAATGTCTCAGACTTCCATTGCAGAGACGAAAACAAGTTCGTTCTTATCATTGGAATACTTCTATTTGCTGAGATTGGCTTTAAAAATTTTAAGAATAAGGTTTAGATGATGTCCTGGGTTCAGCAATTGCAGTCAGATTTTCTCCTCCTTAGTAGCTGGTGGTTTGACTTAACCCAGGAACAAGGCTGATAAGGCCACTGTCATGGCTTAAACCCAGCCACACAGCTCGTTCACTCACTCAACCCCCCTTTCTTGCCCTCCCCTCCTTCTTCCCCGCTCCCGGAGGGATGGGGAGGAGAATTGAAGGAATGCAACTCCCATGGGTTGAGATAACAACAATCCAGTAACTAAGGTATAACACAAATCACTATTGCTATCACCAATAATAATAACAATAAGGAAATAACAAGAGAAGAGGGTACGATACCACCTGCTGAAAACGAGCCCAACCGGGAAGTTCCCTCTCCTTCCTGGTAACTCCCAGTTACCTCCTGGGCATGACGTGCTATGGTATGGAATACCTCTTTGGTCAGTTTGGGTCCTGTCCCTCCTTCCTCCCGGCCTCCCCTCCTCCCCGGCAGAGCATGAGGCTCACAAAGTCCTTGGTCAGGCCAAACATCACTCAGCAACAACCAAAAACATTGGCCTTATCAGCCTCGTTCCTGGGTTAATTCAAAACACCAGCTACTAAGGAGGAGAAAATCTGACTGCAGTTGCTGAACTCAGGACAGATGAAGATTTCAAATGCTTGAATCTATGCCAGAGGAGAGCTTGAACTCAACTGAGAAAATAGATATCAGTGAATCAAAATCATTGTTATGTTATAAATGTGAGGTGATTTGTAGACAAGGCAATTCAGAATTTATCCTAAATACACACACAAAACTGCTTTTTGTTTAAACTGTTATATAGTGTAGGTCATTTTGTCAGTTTTCAGCATCTGAAGAAATTGTGTCTATGCCAAAGTCTTAGAATGTATTTGTATGTGTAGGGGTGTCAGTCAATGATAAAAATGCTGCTGTTCATCAAAATATTATTTAATTATCTTGAAGTTTTTGTTGCTTTACTAAGCATAATAATAATGCTTTATTGAAATCATATTAATAACTGTGTACATGTTACAGTTAATCTAAGGTAAGTAACTCTAAGCATCACACAGATAGCCTGATTTTACTTTCATTCTTTGAAGAGCCTTGTCTTCTGTGTATGATTGTACTAACAGTATAAACAGCATTTATGATTATATATTCATAAATGAAAGAATATAGATTCATAAATATAAAATTCCTTGGAAACCCTTTCAATCTATAATAACAGCACCTGAACAGTACAGTTCCTGCTTCAAGTTCTTCTGGTGGCACAATGGAATGTAAAACTGAAGTAAACCCCAATTTTTAAAAAGCATTCTTGTTGCAAAACATCTTGAGTTAATTTAGTTGCACTCTTTCTCTTTAAAATTCATTAAAAGCAACAAAATATCAGCTTTCCTAATAACAGAGATTAATGTAAGCTTTACTAATGCACCTCTTATTACATTTTCATCATTCGATTTAAACTATCTGTATTTCTCCATCTAAAGAGATTTAGGGACACCCATGAGGAGGCAGAGGAGGTCTGAGATAAGCTAATCAATATATGCATTATTAAAATGGTGGGAAGAATACCATTACTGCTGCAGTGTTGATGACAAATAGAGATGCTTAAATAAAGTAGTTTACTATTTTTTTTTTTTGTCAGGTCATACATTATGCACATTCGATTTCCTCTACAGCCACTACGAAGTGTGGAAGAAGTTAAGGAATTCAATGAAATTAGCCTGAAATCATTATCTGTAAATTAGACATTTATTTAGGCTAATTCTGCTTTCATTGTTATTCTGCTTAATATATAAAGATGTATTTTTCAGGGCTCCAGACAGATGTTGTTGGTTTTTGGTTTTGGGTTTTTTTCCCCCAAAAGAAGATGTCATTTATTGCAATTTATGATTTTTATTAGTAGTGTGTACATATTTCACAACAAAACTTTAATCAGAAAAGCTGGCTTTGTACAGTAAGAACCTTTTTTGGAATGGATAGTGTGAAATTAGCATTCATTATTTTTAATGCTGTTCTGTGCTACTGCTATAGCCTCATGTTTTTTTTAATTTCCTCCTTTTTAGATTTCTTATACTGAAGCATATTTTAACTTAGTAGAAGTCTGCAGATCAAAACTAGAGAAGGCATTGAGAACTGTAAATAGGTCTCAAAACCATACTGTGTACTATTTTAAAACTCAGGATTTACAGACTATAATCGCATCAGCCAGCTCCAGAATGGAAAAGCTGGAAAATATTTAACACAGTAGCTCACTGTTATCCTTTAATAAGTGAGAAGGAGATTCTCTGTTTGTGACTAAATGCAAAATGCACCAAGTCAGAAAGTTCCCATCTGTGTTTCTCTGTTGTTTTGAGAAGATAGATACAATGATTCCTGCTCACACACCTTTTGGAATGCAGTATGCTTATCTTGTTATCCTTGTTCTGCTGCACAAGAGAAGAATGTGTCTTTAAACCTGTATTTAAACCTCCTTTGGAAACATAATGTCTCTATGTGTATTTGGTTGTAATGGTTTTATGCAAAGACAGTAGAAGCTGAAAGAAGATATTTGTGTTCTTCTCATTTAACAATGTACATGTACAATAGATAGGGTTGATCTGAGCACAGCAGCAGCACTCCATACAGCAGTTCTACTTATTCATAAATACATAGCTCAAACGCATTTCTGGCTTTTAAATATCCTACAGATTGGTGTAGCTCTGTGTTCCTCTGGAATATCTGTGACTCCTTCCTGCTCTTGGTATATATAAAGAGAACAGATCCTTGTGCATGTGCCTCCTGTTTGATCCATTTGGGACATAAACATTTCTGAGAAATAATTTGTGTTTGGCAACATTGATGAAGCATATTAATTCTTTAAGCTGTTATGAAATTATAACATTTAAAACCAAATACGACTATTGATGTCACTTTTAACACTATCAGATGAGAGCAAAGCACACAGTCCATGGGGAGCACTTTAAGTTATGCTGCCTGCTGGCTTACTTGAGCTGCCACACTCGTGTAGTGGGAGAGAATTAAGTAATGTGAGGTGAGCACCAAGGCTAATGAAAGGAATAGATTTTTTGCTTTTTTGGAGGTATGAAAAAGCTTATTATATTTCTTTTTTCTGTTGCACTAAATGCAAGAGTTAAGTATGAATTATAAAATTATCTAAACTTAAAATTGTCTAAGAGTTTTAAACCTGGGGTAACCCCACAGTTTTTATGCAGAGCAATGTCCAATAGTAGTTTACTTAGGATACAGTACTCTGTTTATGATAATCAGTGTTGGTTCCGAAGGGTCAACATGATTTTTTAAAATATCAATCATAGATCATAATCAAATAATAGATTTCTTTATGATATGACATACATGCTGTGAAGGGATCCCAGCCCCACTGATGTCCATGATGATACAAAATGAACATTTTTTACTTTGTTGCTTCCTTCAAGAAAGCAAAAGGCTAAAGGGTTATCCCAATTCACGATCAGAAACGTTATGGTCCATTCTTGGCCTCTTAATAAAAAGATTTTTAAATATTTGTAGTAGAATAAAAGTCATTCCCTTAAGTTTATTTCCCTGAAATGTATTAAGAATTTTTTACTTGTGAGTGCTCATATCATAAACTGCAGGTATGATTCTCATTAATAGTTCCATTAGGTATTTCCTGTACAAAGCATTTCAAATCAAATATAATTCAAAGTGTAATGAACTTTTAATGTATAATTATAATAATATTTATAATCTTTCATTAGTTTGCATAGAAACCCAAATTTTTGCTTAATAGTTAATTTAATTGGTGAATTTATTATGTTAGAAGTCTATGTAATGCCTGTGCTTTATAAAGAATTTTCTAATCCCTAGAGTAAAATATCTGGTTTTCACTTATGGCATATGGCTCTTCTTTTTATCAGGGTTGTGTTTTCTGTTACACTGTACTATAATTATCTGCATATTTTACTTCTGTGCTTCTTGAAAGCATTGTGCATTCAATATTGTTTTATAAATAGAGAAGAAAATGTTGAAATAAAACAGTGTTTAAGGACAACATGCAAAATTTGCAGTGCAACATGAAACCAACCCAGAGGCCAGGTTTCGTCTGCATTTCTGTGTCGTGAACATTTGGATTCAGATTAAGGGAATCTTAAATTCTCCTTAAGAAAAAAACCCAACACAAAAAAACCCAAATAAAAGCCAAGACCAACAAACAATCAAAACCCAAACAAAAAAAAAAAAAACAAACCAGAGAGATATGTGTACTTTCAGCAGACTGCCAAAACTTTAAATACCAACCTTGGGAATCTTCCTCACAGTCATTTTAAAAGCAGGGAATATAAGAGAGGTAGTAAAAGGAGATGTTGCTGGTGAAGAAAAATTCAAACAGGAAAGAGGAAGAAAAGGCAAGAAAGGAGACAAGTGCCAAAAAGCATAACAGGAAAGGAAGAGTTAAAAGGGAGAAATACAGTTGATCTGAAAAGGAACAGAACATATCACCAAGCAATGTTAAAGATATGGGAATTGATAATAAATCCCAGATAAAGTAACTAGGAATTTTCTATTTCTTAAAAACTACTTTCTGCCCTTTAATTTTTATTCATGCATATCTTCATCTAGGCTAGACTGTATTTCTGAACTTTCACCTTGGCCTTGATTCTGCATGTCAAAAATCTCAGTTCATGTAATGTTGGAGGACATGTATCTACACTAACACTAGAAAAGAGTACTGCAATTTATTATATTGTAATATGTTGGGTTGTTGGGGTTTTTTTGTTACTGATTGTTACAGGCTAACATGTCAATATCCTTTGGTCCTTTTTTTTTTGTTTGTTTTTCATATGATTAAACAGTTGCCAGCAGCAGTAGCAAAGTGGCAGGTAGCCGTGAAACGCATTGCATTTGCTTTTATAATGTGGTAAATCTTGCTTTCAAGAACTCTTAGCTATGCTGGTGTGGTCCAGTATATAGCCAGCCAAAGCTTTCCGCCATGGAGCTTAGTTTTGGAGTTGACTCTGGCAAATCAACAAAAGGGATCCCTCTTATAGTGAAAATTTGATCAGCAACCTCAAGTACTTTGCAGTATACTGGCTGTAGATTTGCTTATTTGAATATAATGTGATTTCAGGTTAAGCAAAAGCTGATTATCTCTTTTACATATTTTTGGTAGCTACTTGTAATATACATGGAAGTTGTTCTGAAATTTTGTTCTAAAATTGATGAATAAAGGGGCTAGCGCTTGGTATTTCATAATGCATCCACTTACAATACTTTTGTTTCATCTCTCAGACTTTCAAGAGGGAGCTGAAAACAAAAGAACCTGTTATCAGGAGTGCACTTGAAACTGTGCGAATACTCTTAGCAGAGCAGCCTGTGGAGGGACTGGAGAAGCTCTACCCAGAACCAAGAGGTAATTGAAGAAAGAGGGTAATAACACATTGCTGGAAAGATCAGTGTTGGTCAGAGTTGATTAAATAAATTCTGCCAGCCACTGTGAAAGCATTCCTTTTACACTCCAAGCTGAATGTCAGTATTCAGAGACTAAGCAAAAAATATAGATGAAAGAAACCCTTAGCAATCCTTCTGAGCACTGTGGCACTAAATAAACACGCATATTTGTAAGCAGATTTTGAAACTGACTTTAAAACTTTATGGCCTATCTATAACTGTGAGCCCATTTGAGGTCTGAAAGCTACAATTTAACTTAAAATTCAAGTTGTAGTCTCAGTATTACAGATACTTCCAAGTTCACTCAATTGCAGCAAAAGGTTCACAATGATTAATATTTATGTATGCACAGAACTATTTTTCAGGACACAGTTGATAAACTTTTAGCTACAACTTGTATGTTTAAAAATGCCTTTATACAGTTAAATATATATTTTAATGACCTTTGTGGTGTCAAGATTTAAGTTTGTTAAGAGACTTTCAAACAAGAACAGATAAACAAAATAAATTTCGCAGGCGTCTTTGGTTATGAACAGTTTCTTATTGAGCTTTGAACTTACCCAGATGGCAATTCTTTTACTTCTAAGACAGAATATGTCTTAAAAGCCTCTTAACTTTTATGTTTAGAGCTGCCACCTGAGGAAAGGGCCCATAATGTCAAAAAACTTCTCCAAAGGCAAGCAGATGAGGTCAGAACTGAGTGGGATAAGCTGAATCTACAGTCTGCTGATTGGCAGAAGAAGATAGATGATGCTCTTGAAAGACTGCAGGGCCTTCAAGAGGCAATGGATGAAGTGGACCTAAAACTACGCCAAGCTGAAGTGTTCAAGGGATCCTGGCAGCCAGTAGGGGATCTTCTAATTGACTCTCTGCAGGATCACTTGGAGAAAGTCAAGGTATGTGCCAGTATATCAGTATTTCTGAGTATGAATTAATTTATTTGTTCATTGTATGAATCACCAAATCAGGAATTATCTTTGAAAATGAGAAATTGATAGCTTTGTATCATAGTGATTTCTATTTCTTTTTAAAAGTACATAAGAAGCATTTTATAATTTGTGCAATGAAAATGGTATCAAATTACTATTGAGACTGTATAATTGTTACATTGGTAAAAAGTACTACAAGAATGTGTAAATATCCTCAGCATACTCACTGGCAGCTCAGAAGATGCAGTTAGCGGTAAAAAAAGCCAGAGAGAACAGATAGGGGAGTACATGATAAAAGTATAGAAAATTGATTCTGCTCCTTATATTTATCATAACTTGTGAGTATAATGAATAAATAATTGTGTCTATGCTTTTAGAGTAGAATTGAAATAATTTAAAATATATGGTTTTGTTCTTTCGTCACAGTGGTGGTATTTGCTATCTTATTTGATAAATAGGCCTCTTAACATAATATATTAAAAAAAATCCTGTAAAAACTCATTATTTTCTATACCTTAATGCTTATTTGCTTTCAAGTGTTGTTTCTTAAAATAACTGCTTATTGATCAACTCATGAGGACTTGTCCTACTTCAGCATGACTGTCATGGCCAGGATTCCTTCAACTAGAGCACAAAAGTGGCAGTTGCCGTTTTGATAGGAACAAAGTACCTCTGTTCCAGTCACATAAATGGAAATCAGTAGTCATTTTGAAAGACACCTGAGCTGACTGTTATTTTCTCCAGTAGAACATTAGCATATAAGAAAGAAGAAGTATAATGATATGGCAAGATAAAATAATGGCGAGAAAAAAAATACCCTTAAAAATCAAATGTAGTTTATATAAAAAAAAAAGTTCACAAGTTTTAGTCACACAGGAAGTTTAATAAGCATCCTGTACAAATATTATACAAGAAAAATGAAGTACCTGGTAGCTGATGAACAACTGCAAAATTTGTTTATTTTCATTTAAATTCATAACTTTATAAATTCTCAGAAAGTACCTTCTATTATGGCCATGGGGTTTTTTGTAATTATGAAGAAGACATTCTGAACAGAAACACTGCGACCTGATATTAATGGAAAACAAAGCAATTTGCTTAATTGTAAAGCTGTGACCATACCTGTTGAGTTCATAATTATCACGCTGAATCCTGTTACATTTAAAGATAGATATATATACACATATATAAAAGAATCCATCCTAGAGGACAATGAAATAGTAATAGCAGCCATGACAAAATCCAGAAGGTGCTATCAGTTAATAGATGTCTGTTTATGCCTTCTGAAGCCTTAGTATTAGGGCTAGACAGAAACCAAGATTTCTGTTTCAGTTTAAAATTAGATGCTACCATCTACCCCCCAAATTTTTATCTAATCTGTACCATAATTACTTAAATTACTTGTCCATGCCGCTGACATGGACATGGACAGTGAGATTGAGTGTGCCCTCAGCAAGTTTGTCGATGACACCAAGCTGTGTGGTTTGGTGGATACGCTGGAGGGAAGGAATGCCATCCAGAGGGACCTTGGCACACTTGTGAGGTGAGCTGATGCCAACCTTATGAAGTTTAACCATGCCAAGTGCAAGGCCCTCCACCTGGGTGGGAGAAATCCCAGGCACAGCAACAGGTTGGACAGAGAAGTGGTTCAGAGCAGCCCTGCAGAGAAGGACTTGGGGGTGGTGGTAGATGAGAAAATGAACTGTATCCTGGGCTGCGTGACCAGCAGGTCGAAGGAGGTGATCCTGCCCCTCTACTCTGCTCTCGTGAGACCTCGCTTGGAGCATTGTGTGCAGTTCTGGTGTCCTCAACATAAAAAGGACATGGAGCTGTTGGAACAAGTCCAGAGGAGGGCCACGAGGATGATCAGGGAACTGGAGCACCTCCTGTATGAAGACAGGCAGAGAAAGTTGGGGCTGTTCAGCCTGGAGAGGAGAAGGCTGCATAGAGACCTCATGGCAGCCTTCCAGTATCTGAAGGGGGCCTATAGGGATGCTGCGGAGGGACTCTTCTTTAGGGCCTGTAGTGACAGGACAAGGGGTAACGGGTTCAAACTTAAACAGGAGAGGTTTAGATTGGATATAAGGAAGAAATTCTTTCCTGTTAGGGTGGTGAGATGCTGGAATGGGTTGCCAGGGAAGTTGTGAATGCTCCATTCCTGGTGGTGTTCAAGGCCAGATTGGATGAAGCCTTGCATGGCATGGTTTAGTGTGAGGTGTCCCTGCTTATAGCAGGGGGTTGGAACTAGATGATCTTTAAGGTCCTTTCTAACCCTAACTATTCTATGATTCTGCAAAATATTTATTAACATAGTCTATCATAAAGCCCTATCACAAGATTATCAGCTAAATGATAAATGAAAAAACTGTGCAGAGTATATTCATATTCTTATGAACTATAACTTTTCATTTCATATATGACAACTATAATCTGCTAGATGCATGTATATGGCAATATTGTGCTTTCATTTCTTTCTAAGTGATCATAATTAGCTTAGGTAACATAAGAACACAATAGGCCAAATGCTGAAAAATATTAACGGTGTCAGTAGTATAATAATTGTCCTAAAATGAACCGTCTAGAAGGTGTGTACTGCTCTAACAAGGTATAATTCAAACATAGATACTGAAGGCAAATGCCTATACTAACTAGGCAACGTAAGCATTTGTGAAATTAGTAACTACCCAGAAAGCTGTAATTGTGTCTGTTATTGAAGACCAATATAAGACTATGGGTTTGGGATTTGTAGGTTTTACCTCAGTTATTCATATTTATGACATTCATAATTTTTCTTAGAGTGAAATCTATTTTAGAAATGTTGCAGATTAAGACCAATAATTTATGTAACCCTGAAACAGAGCATGTATATTCTCAAATGTTTTCAAGTTTGCATTTACTACATGTGAACTGGCTAGACTATAGAAACTTTGATCTAGCTAAAGTGCACAAATACTTAAAATATACTCACAACTCTAGCCTTTAGAGTTGCTGGCTTTAATTTTTCAGAATGTAAAAAACAGAGTTTAATGTAAATATAGGATCTGGGACATGAGCAATAAGACAGATTTTAAGCCTATTTTTCTGTTGAACTTATTTGTTGGATAGTTCATTTTGGATTTACTCTCTGTCTTGATAATTTTAGATGTAACAATTATTACTATCTCAGTAATAATGATCAAATTTAGACAGTTTTTCTCTCCCTTCTCTTCTTTTGTTTAAATGAAACCTGAACAAATGGGAAGCGTTTTGTGTTTAATTTCCTGTGCTATCAAAGGTGGGAAAAAAAGATTATATTTTGGCTACTTTTGTACACGAAATGAAGGCAAATCTAGGCCTTTCTGTAAAATGTAGCCCACATTTATTTTCTTCATAAGACTAACAATTCCATAAAATAAACTTTCATTAATAGAGTTGTATTCATAGTACTTGTATACAAAATCGTTGCTTTGAAAGGAAATTAACACTAAAAGAATTACTAGTCTTTTGCCTGAAAGCTTTAATAAGGTTAAGAAAGCTAATATGGGAACGTTTATGAAAAAGAGTATGTAGAATTTATTCAAAGCATTAGCCAAGTAAGCGGCGGTGTCTACTTTTCCTATGCTATGAAAATGAAGAATATCAATCTGAGTTTAAATTGGAGGTCCAATGATGGGAAGACTGAAGGGGCAAAAGAGATTGGTAAATGGACAAGTGGAGGGAGGGGGAAGAAACCTCCAACCTGCTCAGCACTGAATTACTCCTCCTACATCCTAGTAGCCATTTCCAATCTACAGGACCAGTCCTGAGCTCCAAAACTGCAGCAGTCTCCTAAAGCGATGCATGCATATGAGAATGGATAATGGGTTAACAGCTGTTGCTCATGTGCTATTTTAAAACTTACCTTGCAATGCTAAAGACTCAGAATGTCTCAGCTCTGCAGATTTTAGACGCTTTTGGTCTGTTATTTGGCCTGTATAAGCCGTTTTAACACATGGTTGCTACTGTTTTCTTATTGTTCTTAGTAATTGATTCACTTAAATGTTAAATACTTTTTCCTTTGCCAGTGTTTCAATTAAAAGTTAAATTTGTTATGCATCTATCATATCACTAGTGACATATGACTACTTCAGTTTTCTATCATACACAGCAATGTAAATAAACAGCAGAGTCTCTAGTGTCCATGGGGGATATAACTTCTTTCTGATACCTTTTAACCACTGTAAAAATAAAGAAAAAAAAAAAAAAAAAAAAAAAAAAAAAAAAT
>NDXB01000109.1:0-18662 GCA_002631895.1 Agapornis roseicollis
TTTCATCAAGTCCTCTTGTTACATTGCATTTTTCTCCAGGAACTCCAGTGGGTATATTCTAATACTGTTGTTGATGAGCACATACACTACGTGTAATTTAATGTTGCAGCATATCCTTTTGCAGGATGAGTGTCCCGTATATTTAGGTAAGAATTCTAGTTGTTGTCGCTCATGATCCCATGCCACTATACAGGCCGAGAGATTTGAGTACTTGAAGTAGTAACTAAGTAGTAAGCATGGTTTAGTGTGAGGTGTCCCTGCTTATGGCGGGGAGGTTGGAACTAGATAATCTTAAGGTCCTTTCCAACCTTAACTATTCTATGATTCTAAGCTAAACCTGACACAAGGATAGTTGGTGGTTACTGCCAGAGAGGAAAAGCATATGATTAATAATCGCATATCAAATGAAAAGTGTGTTCAAGGAATAATGATGCACAGAGCATGCACTGCTAGTTGCTGTGGCCCTATTGTCATGACAAAAGTACATGAAAAATTACTCAAATCTTAACAGGACCAATAGCTAGTCAGAATAACCTCTGGCAGGCTTCTATTCTTCCTATATTTTTAGCTGTATGATCTAATGATATTTCAATGACATGGCTAAGCATGGGAGAAAAATGGATTCCCTTCCCAATGAAGACATGCTTCTTTAAATAGCCTATTAGTTTACACTAGTTTCTTTTCCATGTGCTAGGGCTGCTTATTAATTGTTTCATCTGGGCTACTTCCTCTGTTCCTGTTTCCTTCCTACCTTCTAGCAAATTTTGTAATATTAATGTTTGCATAACTGGGAAAAAAGTCAATGTTTTTATTGTCTTCTCTGCACAAAATGAAAAATATTTAATTTTCTTTTGTCCCTTACATCTCTTTCCATGGCATTTTTCAATACCATATTTTGCATTCTAGAAATGAATGTATTTATTTGAATTCAACTGGAAACTCTCTCATAACCTAACAAGTTGCTTCTGATATCACTATAAAACTTATGAGGTTTTATAAAATTCAACCTTGATTCACAGAATCCTGATTTGTACTTTAATACATTCTGAGATGCATTAAGGGTTAGGATGTACTTGCCAAATAACTGTTGAAATTTATTTTAGCAAATTCTTTATTTCATTACATGTATTTTGTATTCTTCTATATTTATATAAAAATTTTATATGTAGTTAAAATCTTGTTCCAAAAAGTTTATTTGATTTGTAGACTGCATTCTGCATTTCAGGAATAAAACCTGTAGTATGATAAGTAGTATTTAAGATTCAGGCAGAACCTTCTAGGTGAAAGAATAAATATTCTTATTGAAATATATGGGTGAACAGCATCTTCTTGAGTGTGTAGCAGTAACAGCAATACTTTGGGATTGTAGTACTTCAATACTCATATTGGGAGACTAATTTTGTAGTCTGGTATATAAGTATTCTGTGTGATGGGCTGCTTCATTGTAGTTCTGGAATTGCTTTGCCAAAAGGACTAGAGATTGCAAGGAATCTTCCCCAGCAAACAACCCAAATTCTTTTAAAAAAAAAAAGTCTTCAATCAGTATCTGCATAAGGATTTGTCCCAATATAATAGCTGGATTGCCAGTTAGTACAAGAGAAGAACACTTCTATGCCACTCCTCAATGCCCTTTAATTTAAGGAGAGAACAGGGTAAATATGACCATACTGTGATGATGATTTGTCCTGGAAACTGTATGGTCCACTCAAGACACTGCTCGTCCACTCAAGAAACTACTCATCCACTCTGTGAAGGTTAGTCTACTCTGCTGAGCTCTGAAAGCATACAACTGGCCTTAAATCGAAGGAGAACTACCCTGATCTTCTTCCTCCACTCTGACACACAGGCTAGGAGAGGGCATTTGACAATCTAGTCTCACCCTATTTAATCACTTTTCTCTGCAGGGAAAGTCGGGCAAGTTTTTGTAGTTGTAAGTCAGAGTTGACACCCACCATCTGGCTCCCTACTCTTTTCTCATTCAATGGCACATGCCTTCCAGTAACTGTTCCAAGGCCATTTCTATTTTTCATTGGATGCTGCTCTTAAGCAGGTGGTTTGAAACAAATCTATTCAATAATATGTATAAATTTTCAGCAAGCAAGGGCTGTGAGAATGGCTGAAGGTACCAAAGGGAATGGACAACTTCACTCTGATGTAGGCATTAATATTTCTGTCCTTTCGGACTGGACAGGTTTTTGGTCACTTGTGGCTCTGCTATATTGACCTGCCAGAAGGACTTGTGTGCTGGGCTGAATTATGCCCTGTTTTGAATATGAACAGACCTAAATTAATTCCTTACTCAGTACCTGAACTTGCATGATTTTGACAGAAACCTCAATCACTCTGCTTTAGGCTCCAGTTCCCCTTTCGAAATAATGGTAAGTAGAGGTGATAGGAAGGATTCACTTTTAAAGTATTATTGCTATTTTCAGAGAGCGGGCAGCAAGAAAATAGTTTCATTTGCCTTTTTTCTGTCCTACAGTCATGACTGTTTATACCAGCTTTGTAGACCACTAGTGGTTTTGTCTCAGTGTTTCTTCATAAACCAAAACAGAGATCAACTGGAAATAGGACATAGCTAAACTGAAGGTAACAAATTTCTTGGTGCAGTAGCAGATGGTTAATCAGGGGATAGTACTGCAGGAGTGAATTATGTGCCACTGGTATTAGGACCTGTAGCTTTGTACCCAAGCTTTTGATAAGAAATGCCATGATGTGTGTTTTCATGTTTCTCTTCTGACTGTAAGCACAAGATTGGCATTTGCAGGTGTACGTTTTGCTTTGAACCTGTGATTCAATACTGGGTAAAAAGGTTGAAGTGCAACTATTGCCAGTGTAGGTGTGATTTTATTTTCTTTTCTTTTTTTTTTAGAGAATTTGGACTGTGCAACTGGTATTGATATTGGGGTAAGGGATCAGGAAGATCATTGAGAAGAGGTCTGCTACAGAAATCCATGATTAAAAAAAACTGAGATTGTGCTCAGTGTACTCATCCTGGCTCTAAAATTAGAGTACTTATACAGCCATGACTCTGCGCCTGAGTAGAAGCGTGATCTTACTAACACATGAGAGTAGCTTTACAGTAGAAGATTCATCCAGACCAGTAACCTCATTTTCATTCTGGGTGCTGTTGCTCAGAAGCAGATATTTAAGAATATGTAAAAGGATAGGAAAGGAGTGATTCTTGCTAATATCTGGTGAAAAACTGTGCTACTTCTACTGTTTAACACAATTTTCATGTGTAGCACTGTACTGTCTTGTGTTGCATGAAGAGGGTTATTATAACTTATTTCTGCTCGCTACTTGTTTGTAAATTCGTCTCCCAAGTTTCACTTGGATTGTGTTTAACACAACAGGGAAATGTTTACCATCAAGATCTGATGAAAATATAATTGTCTTTTGGAAGAATTCTGTATTCTATTTCTTCAGCTAGGTGTGCTGTTGCATCTTTCTCCTCTTTGCTAGTCTAGCTGGGATCCAGGAATATACATGGGGTTCTTTTCAACACAGAAGAAGTAAATTAATTTTCTGCTACAGGAATTCAAATTATTGGTGCAGAAAAGTCATTCAAATACTGTCTCCATCTCCATTGTGGAGGAGGAGTGGTTAGTGCAAACCAAGTATGTCAGTTTCATTTTCATTAAAGATCCTGTTCCTTAGGATACATTTGAGTGAAGCAGAAGATAGGAATTTTCCAGAAGAAGATAAATCAAACTTTAGGCTAGATAAAACTTGGACAAATTGAATCATAGAATTGTTTGGGTTGGAAAGAACCTTCAAAATTCCACTTTTTGGTATGTTTACAAGTTGGCAGAGCCAGACACAGCTCACTGCTGCTTCCTTAACTCTGTTCTTGTTTAACTCTCAACTTACATTCTACTGCCTAGTGGATTATGAAGTAAAATCACTACCATATAGAATTTCATCAGCACCAGTGCTCCCTATATTCTCCATGTATATATGTACCCACCCACAGACAAGTCCCTGTTTGCGGATGCAGTCGTATCTTCATGTATCTTTGCAGAAGGGCATGAAGTTTCATTGCCATTTGACATCAAAACCTTTGAAAACAGCCATCCCAACAAGTGAGCACTGGTCTTGTTGTCTTTACCCACAATGAATTTTGGACTTAGTTGGAGCCTTTAATTCTCTATGACAACGATAGAAATAATGTGTGATATAGTTTGTGTTGCTTGGCCCTCTGCTGCTAGTCCACCTAAAGGGTGATGAACCTACCTTAGAATGAAAAAATTTCTTCTTTCAGGAAGGACAAAGATGTCTGTGATGGGAGACATCTATTTGTGCACTGACTAAGCTGTGTCTTATTATAACATTATAAGGGGTGACTCATCTTAAAAAGTGATTCATGCTGCTTTAGACGCAACTTCTACTCAACTTCCCATGCATTTTCTGAAAACTGATATCCTCCACATCCTGTAGATATGTAAAAGTATGGATGCAAGCTGATATCATAACTTCTTCATGAGCCAGAGCAACAAGTGAGTATTCAACCTGTTTGAAGGCTCTCAATCTTGGTAAAGGCATTCAATACTTACAGGAAGGCTTGTCATATAGACAACATTCTCAGGAAATGTTCCGTTCTTGGTAGTAGCAGAGTCCCAATTTAAATGCTGTTCTTGGTTTTGGCTTTGCCCTTCAAAAAAGGCACATGATGGAACAGAGCATTACAGGAGTTCTTCAAAAACATTCCAGGAGCTTGATAGCACTAAGGTGATAATGTCTAAATTCTGTAGATAAAGGAGTACTGATAGTTGCCTTCAAAATATGTAAAAGAGCAAAAGAATAGACTTTGTTCATTAGGGATGGGAGAAGGATTTGCAGGCTGCAATTACAGTAATGTAAATGTCATTTGAATATTAGCAAAAAACTTAGGTTCCAGGAACATGACACAAGCAATAAATTATAGGATGTAGGAGGATTTTTTAGTTTAGTTAATAGTTTTTAGTTGACAGTAGACATGCATCTGTCAGGAGGGTTGGCTCTAGAGACAGTGGGGAATTCTTCATGGCTCATTTTTTTTTCTTTTTGGACTCCTTTGTCCAGCTTTTGATGCAGTCAATAACAAAATAAATCTTCTCACCTCTGAGATCTCTCAAGACCCTGGTGTTTTGGCATTTTTTAGTTTTCCTGAACCTCCATGACAACTGGTCTTCTGTAAACATGTTAGGTGCTATTCAGACAAGACAGATGTGAGGCAAATACTGTTCAGCACTTCCCAGTGCTGATCCCAAAGCATTTCATCCACAGACTGCAGAAAAGGAAAGCAAAGAATGTTGTGATGGAGTCAATCACCCAGCATGATCCACAAATCTATAAATGGAAGCAAGAACCGATTTTAGTCTGCTAAGATGTAGCCTTGCCCGTTAGACCTTCATGTAGTGCAGTCTGAGGATATGGTTATAGTACAAAAGAGGAAGACAAATTGACCACATAGATACAGCTATTAAGATCTATTCCCAGGGGAATCTTACCAATGTGTATAAATAACTGACTGGGGGATGAGGAGGGAACTAGGGACTGAAGGCTAAAGAGGATGGAGACAGACTCAGAGGTATCCAATGACAGGACAGGAGGAAATGGGGACAAATCTAAATATACAAATGTCTGTGTAAGCAGAATTAAAGAAAAAAAACCAACCCTAAGGCTGATCAAATATGAGAACAGGGTGCTTAGACAGATTGTGGAGTCTCCATCTTTGAAGCTATTCAAAACCTAATTGTATGTAGTCTTGGGAAACCCGCTTTAGCTGACCCTGCTTTGTGCAGCAGGGGTTGACCAGAGATCCCTTCCTGCCTCAGTTAACCTTTGATTCTGCAAAGTGTTTTGGGCACTGCTTTTTGCAAATGCAGGTGTTAGGGGTATTTTAATTCTCTCTGCATTTCCTATATATATATATATCTTTTATGATCAACCAGGTATGGTAGATGTTTATATGTATTCTGGTGAATTTTCCTACCCTTTGTACCCAGAAGTTCCTCTAGATTGTCTGTTGTAAAGACTTACTCTGAGGCCTTGGAATTTATGACCTAAAATGCATGCTTTTAGTTGCCTGTCTCATCACAAGGAAATTGCTAAGCAGGAAAAAATATCTTGTATTTAGTAAGAAAGCTGTACATGTTGGCCATGCCCTGAGCTCGCTCTCTTTGTTAGTAACACTGACTGAAAGTGATCAACAGCATATGCATCTTAGCATAAGGAGGAAGCACTTTTCTCTCTTCCATGAATCAGCGTCTAGGACTCAGCAGGAGCAAATATCAGCCTCCACAGTCTCAAATGCAATTCCAGGTTAATTCTTCGTGATAGTTTATCTCCAGCTGACAGCCTTTAGCACAGAGAATAGTATTAGTACATGAAAGAGATGAAACTTTTGTCATCTTCAAATACAAGGTAGTTGAAACAATCAGGGTCAATCCAGCCAGGTGACTGGAACAGCATATCTGTTCATCAGAGGCGGTTTCCAGCAGGCTGTTAACTTCAGCTGGTGCTACAGGAAAAGTATGGAAATGGGGTTTGTTTGTTGTCAGCAATAAAGTTGAGAGGTCACCACGTTGGCTAGAAACCAGCACACTTGTGAGGTACTAAGGCCATGAACAAAGGGGCACAAGTTAATCTCAGGATGGAACTGCAGCACGTGGGGTAGTTGAGTCCTTGAAAAATCACTTTTTCCACTCTTCTGCTTTGGAATTTAAAGAATTGACTGGACTCAGCATTATTTTGCAAGTGCTGTGGAAGGTGTCTTTTACCTGACATTGCTTTTACTGTTGGAGTGGAAGTAAACTGAAGTCATTGAGTCATTTGGCCTCCATAACCGTGCCTACTACTGAAGAAGACTCCCTAGCCTGAGAAACAGGAGTGCATATCCAAATTATTTTTCTAGGTCTAGGAAACATTTAACATCTGACTTGCATTCCTACAGGTCTTCCTGTTTGAAATGCCTTGTACTTGTGGTTTCATTAAAGATTGTACATAAGCCTTTTCATGCTTGGAAACTGAAATTGTTATCTCACAGTCTCCTCACTAGAGAACTTAATCTATAACATCAGGTTGGCAGTAAGTAAAATTAAGTTGTTGGATATATTAAATTCAGATCAAAAGCCCATTGTGATCAATTGAAAGATTTGTATTGATTTTGGTACACTTTGGATCACACCCTTTAAACTGTAGCACACTAATCCAAACACCAGGAACTTATTCAGGCATTTATCTAGTGGAAATAAAAGAAAACAAACCGTCTGGTTTTATTATAAATCACACCTAAAAGGATGAAGTTATTTCTTACTGATCTAAAAGTACCCATCTACTTTTGATCAAGATTTTGTATGTAAGAGAGAAAACATATCCACATGCCTGTGGAAAGAAGATGCTAGACTAAAAACTGCTAAGGAAAAATGATGTCCTTGAAAATGTTATGAAGACTGCATGTATGCTGCATGGCAAACAACCTCCTCCAAATTATTTTGGAGTGTCTAGACGGATAGAAAGGGAAAGTAAAATATTCTTAATTCTTTCCAAGACCCACACCTTACTACATATAAGGTAAAAGGGAGATAAGGTGGAAGAATACCAGCTTATGCTACAACCTGCTTGATACTTCAGGGTATGCTACATGCAAATCCTGCACATAAATTTAGAAGAAGGGAAGAAAAAGATGGGGAGCTAAAATTAAATATATGCAAAAGGTCTCAAAGAAATGTGTATTCACTGTGATATGCTAAGACCTATAAAATTCAGTTGTGATACATAGGAACTTGAGCAGCAATCGCCATGAATTACACAGATTTGATTTCCACTGAAATAAGCAGCAGTTGGATTTTTATGGCTAAGCATTATATTTGGCACTTAATAAAACCTCACTAATAGACATATAGTTTGTGGGAGCTCAAATCTATTCACAAACCCAAGTAAAACCTATGGAAAAATAAGCAAAAAGTATTTTATTGAATACCTAAAACTTTTCAGGCTTTACAAAATAATTTTTTGATTTCCCAAATATTTGAATTTGATAATCCTGAAACGAAAATTTTCAGACTTTTATTTTAAAAACATTATTCTTAAAAATTACCTTTGTATGAAACAAAAAATCCAGATACTAAAGTAACGCATAGGGTATTTCTTTTTTTTTTTTCTAAATCACCCTGGATGAGGAGAGGCAAACAAAGCGTGATGCCCAAAAGATACATTTTTTTCAGTTTTGCCAGAGAATGCCATATATTTTTGTTTGTTTGTTTGTTTTAGAAAGAACTACACTAAATTAAATGCACTTATGGGGTTACCACAGACTGATCTGAGATATTCATAGAACTTCTCTGAAGAAGATGCCCTAAGAATGTGAATAGTTTCCTTTGCACCTTCTTTCCTTACTATATCAAATTTTATCCAGTACAAAAGTCTTGCAAATAAAATACTCTGGGCCTAATGCAAAGTCCTTTGAAGTCAGTGGGAGTCTTTTCATTGACTTCAAAGAGCTTTAGAACAGGCCCTATTACAACAGTTTAAATAATGCATGAGCACAGCGAATTGGGGCTTGCCACATGGATGTTTTGAAATCTGACATATATAGTGGTTCTGCATAAGATTGGTCATAATAACAGAGGTCTGGAAGAACAAAACTTGGATCCAATTCATCCAAATAACCCAATTATTGGAATTGTTAACCTTAGAGTTAACAATTTTGATTGGGCTGTTAACTTTGATGGTAGGAGTTTAGTAAGCAAAGAAAAGATTTCATTTTTGAGTACCTAAAGTTTCCACACTGCTGCAAATATTCTCAGAGGAGGGGAAAAAAAAAAAAAAAAAGATTAAAAAAACCATGGGAAGTTAAGGCTAGATTTTTACATGCTTTTCTTATTCATTTGACTTGCAATTCATTTTAGACCTCATCTAAGATTAATCAAGTTTCATGGGACATTCATGGAAGGAGCTGAATAGAAGTGTCATACTCTAGAAATTAACATTTTTGTCTTACGCTTTTACACTGATCTTTTTGATAAATTCTTTCAAATCCATGTGTTTAGTTTTCAACCATCACTTTATATTTCTCTCCTGTACTTCTCATATATTTAATATTAACTAAGTTTATTTCTAGCTTTATAGTCACTATTACATTTCAGAAAGTGCTGTGTTATTTTCCCTTTGTATCAAGTCAACAAAAATTCCATCAGCTCATAAAGGAGCTGTGATTAAATAATAACTGAGACTCTCATGAAATATTCATTAGTTCTCTCTATGTTGGAGTTAGTTACTCTATAGTATTCCCACAGATGATAATTGAGAGGTACAGAATGAAGGTAACCTGTGCACTACTCAGAATCAAATTTACTAAGCCCAGAGAGAGCAGAACCACAGTTTCTTCACACCTGAACTGCAGACTGATTCAGAAAATATTTAAACTGATGTTCTATTGAAACTAAATTAAACTTTGGTTCTATTAAATTGGTGTGTAGCAAAGACTTAATTTTTGTAATGAATATAGTATATATATATGCTTTAATGCATGTGTGTTGAATTTGTTTATTGAATCTGTTTTCCACAGTGATCTATCTCCTGGATAAGCCTTTCTCAACTTTTCCTTTTGAAAGTTCTTTGTTACGTTGCCTTTATTTTATTTTTTTTTCCAGCCTTCTCACTTTTACTATCAGAATAGAAATTATAAGAGATAAATGGTGTCTGCTTGATTTGTACATTTCAATAGTTTTGTAAAGAAATCCTGACTTTTATTCCAAGTTATGCAGGAAGATTCTCTCAGTTTATACTGTAATAAAACTTTCAGCCCCTCTTGACTCTTTTTATTACCTTTCTTGCTCTTTTGGGACTCACATCCTTGTGCTTCATAAACTCTTCTGCACTCTAGATGACTCACTGGATATCACAGTTTGACTGTATGCTGAGAATGTTCTTGATCACTGTCCCTCAGTGTATCTTCTCTTGGCTGGATGGACACTTATTTCCCCTGAGTCTACCTATTTCCCAAGCAAGTGGACTTTTGTGCATTTCTGGTGCCACTGGCTTGAAACAACTGGTGAGAATCACCATCTACACTTGCCAGTGCCACTTCATGAGCCAGTGCTGACTTGCTAGAGAGAAGACACAAATAAATACTTATTTTATTTTCTATTTAGTGATCTCGATGCTGCTTTGTCAAATGAGTAACTAAATGCACTTTTATCAATGGAGAATTTAATTTCACTGTGTACATTACCACCTGAAATGACAGAGCTGTTATGTTGTTGTTTGAAAGGTGAAAGTACCTGTATGGATATAGCTCTAGTTTAGAGTCCCTGAACACACACAGTGAATTTGGATTGTATTTGACTTATATGTTTGTAATTCATGATACTTCGTGTACTTTTCTTTTTGGTCTGAGGAAGACCAGGATTATTTGTGAAATAGTTGTGATGATCTAATTTGTATACTCCTATTTTAGAAAATAATTCCATGATTCCTATTAGTCCTCTGGGTGGAAGAAAGATCTCCACCCTCCCTCAAACTAAACCAGAAAACCCCAGACTTTCTCTGGTCTTTTCTTCTATCTTTTTGAATAAGCATTGTCTGCTCTTCCTTATCTTCTCCCACTCACCCGCCTCCTCTTTTGCTTTCCCCAATTTCATTATTCTCCCTTCGATCTCATCTCCTCTAACTCCACAATCTCATTTCAGTAATGACTAGTATTCTGCATTCAGTCTCTGCCCATGTACAACAATGTAATCAATTCATCAGTTTTCTTGATTGAAGACTCTTCCATCTACCTCAAAAAAAACTTTGGCTTAAAAGTGATACTATGCTGTATCAGCTTTAGTTGTCAGATCCTGGCACTTTGACAACTGGTGCCACATCTATATTATTCAAAGTTTCTGTTCAAAGGAAGTAATCTCTGTTGAAAATACTGTGCAAAGGTATCAGGAATAAAATCTCTGTAATGGTTTGTGCAAAAAACTTAAGTGCAAATTTATCTGCATCAGATGTTCAGAAAACTACAGATTAGAATACTTCAAATTGTAAGAATATGTAAATTTTGAGGACATTTTACAAAAGATAGCTGCCATGTTTCCTGTCAGCTTTCTGCATAGTAGTGCCCAGGGACTCTATTTTCTTTATATTCAGATTTCCAGAGTGCAGTGGGGTTTTTTGCTGACAGCAGGGTGGCTTTTTTTTTTTTAATTCTGTCACCAGAATTCAAAATAAACTCTATTGAGTTTATAGCAAAAGATATTCAGCTAATCACATGAATGCAGGAGCCAAGATAAGAAGACAAGGATGAACATCTTGATAAAAGGAGGAGTTATCATGGCTGTTAATTTTCTCCTAGAATCAGTTCTGAAACCTTGTGAGGTAAATAGATAAATAAAAAACTATAAAGCAGTAAGATAAAAGATTCCACATATTTTTCAGTAGAGCTTAACAGCATTAACCTTTATGTCACCAGAAGTATGTGTCATACAGCAGTTTAATTAAATCTGTCACAATGAATGTTTCAATCCCCTGTGTTCCACGTGCAATTTATGTGTTTTACAAGTGATTTCACAGATCACTCAAACTTCTCAGAAATACCAAGTTCACACTATTCCTTTCAGCTGAAATCCATCGGTAGATGATCAAGAAAGCATGTATTTATTCATTCCCATTACCATTAACTTCTGCAGCCTCTTTGCAGTCACTTTGGGAAAGGGGGGAGTTTTTTGTCCTACAGGTGGGTCAGAATTGAGCTGCCTGTGAAGCTCAGGCTCTCCATCCAACACATTGCACAAAACAGTGATCTTTTCAATTACCCCTTATGACAGGTCAAACCTGGATATATCCACAAATGGTCATAATCAAAAAGATGTAAAGAAGTTTATGACTGACAAGACAGTCTTTCATGACAACATTTAGTCTTACATGTCTGGCTGCCCTCCTGATACTGTATTAAGAGCCCAGATTAAGAATGGCATATCTCAGTAAGACCTGGAAGCTGAGCATGTTCTGAAAGACCATGGAAATACAGGAGTTAATGATATTCATCTGCTCCATTTTCCCTCATTTGACAGCATCAACAGATTCGCCCATAGTATTCTTACACCAAGTCAAACTTCTAGATCTAGAAAAGCCATACTATTGAAAAGTTCTACTAATTGTTTTGCTCTTTACAAAATGTGGCAGAACGGATTCTCTAAAAACTGCTTGAGGTAAAATCTGAGCTTATTTGATGATAATGATAGTAAAACCTGATAAATATTGTGTAACTTTTCTACATTTATGTGAAAAGCCCTATCCTGTCTTCAGGTGAGAAAAAAAAGTGTTTGAATGCTTTTTATTTTCTCAAACAGGATCACTTCCAACTATCCCCCCCAGGGGAAGACAACAGTTTTCTAAGAATAAAGTGCTTAGGGGATCAACGTCATAAAAAAAAAAATATTTATTCTATTCAGGAAATTAAGGAACTGTCATGTTCAGGAGGTCTCACAACAGGAATCCCCTTGCTGTGTCCCTCCTCAGAGGAGTAAGCCAGAACACCGTGATGAAACAGCTTAATTTGGAATCTAAGAAAATTTATGGCTTATAGCTTTTTCTTTTTATTTTTAGGGGAGATCCTCTTTGAACTCTCCATAAGTGTGCAGTGTAACTGTATGGAGAGAAATATATACAGAGAAATGAAAAAGTGGAAAGCACTGATAAGAGCAACAGAACTAGTCAACCCACAGGTCCCATCTAGTATCTTTTTCTTTATCTCCAGCAGAGTATATATGATACTTTCCTGCTCTTAGACCACTTGCAGAGCAGGGCATTTCCTGACATGGTTCATCTGTTTGTCTGTTTAGAAAGGCTTTCATGGCTCTTTCTTCCAAGGCTTTATCCATTCTCCCCTTGAACTCATGCAAAATTCTTTCATCTACAAGGTGGATGGGTGTTGAACAGGTAGTTCTATTATCTGTTGAACCATGTCCTTTAATTTGTGCTACCAGTTGTTTTTGTTGTCCTCATTTGATTACTTTTGATGTTTGTACTGGAAGAAAGTGAATAGTCAATCCCTCTCCATCTGCTGTGTGATCTTCATGGTTTTGTAACCACTAACGTATCTACCTTCTGTAGTCTCCTGCCCAGGCTAACTAATCAGGCATTCCTTATCTGGGAGCTGATTCAGAGTTTCAATATTACTTTCTGCCTTTCTCAGACTTAATTCCATTTTCAAGTTGCATGCAGTATTAAAAGAGCATGACAACCATGCATACATATAATGGCATAATTATCTTCCATGTTTTACTACTTTCCTAAAATATACTAAAACCTTATATGCTTTTTTGACTGCTGCTGAGCTTGTCTGCTATTTTTGTGGAAGAATGGAATACCAAACTAATATATTAATGGAATTATCCACAGGATACCAGCCAAAGGTCTTGTTTCTGGTGGGTGTCAGCCTAGAGCAACCACTTCCAGTGTGACACAAAGACTGTTTTACTTTAAGTATACCTACAGCAAATCTCATTTTGCTATCTCTTTCATTTCACTGAGCTGATCTGTAGACTGGCTGGAGTAGCCAGTCTGGGTCGAATTTGCAGAGGGTTTTGTTTGCTTTGTTTTGTTAAGAGTAAATTTTAAAGTAATAACACTGAAAATGAACAGTTAAAGAAAACTTACCAATCAGTTGTTGATCTCAAAGTTTTCTGGTCTTTTAGCTCAGCTACAAACAGAAATATGTTCAATGAACTGCAAGTGCATTCGAAACATACTGGATAGTTTAACATTATGTTTCTCTTATAACACTTCTAAAATACTTTAAGTAGTGGCATAGTGTCTGTGTGCAAAAATTATGCGTTTTCCTTTTCTATTTAACTTACTCCCAAGAAGGCGTTTGTGCAGACTCATACACTCAAAAGTATATAATTTATAAAGTGTTCAGTCACAAATGGGAAACAAATTTTTATTGAGAAATGGAGGGAGAAACTGAATGTCATAAGTTGGGAAAATATAATTTTAATTCAGTTACCACATAGAATTCCTCACAGCATCTGTTAAATTCATAATTCATAAATACTCTTGCTGACTGACATTAGCAGGAGAACTAAGACAAGGAGGATTGTCAGGACCTATGGAAAACTATGCAAGAGACATACATGAGGAAAGAAATAAAAAGTTTCTTTTGATGGAGCTTGGTTCAGTAAATACTAGATTGTAAAGAGTATTCTCATAACTTAAGTATTTCTGAAAATTAGCAGAATTTTCACTTCAAAACAAACTCCCATTTGCTAAGCAAATAGCATCAGATGTCTAGTGCTGCACCTATTATTACCCAGATAGATGGATGCTATAATTGAAGCTCATCAGAGGTCTCAGAAATGTGTACTGCCAGCAATGAAAAATGGGATTTTAAATGCACCAGAACAAAACAGTGTGTTTTAGATGCTACTGCATGACAAATAACAGTTTTCATGTGAATGTGATATTTCTTTTTTTGGCTCTCAAAGTTATATGGTTCTTTATTAGACATATATAAATATCCAACTCTTATCTGAAACTGACAATGATGGACATCAGATGGGTCTGGTGGATAGACTTAGAGACTATATATAACTTACTTTCAAAGTGTCTCTAACACATGTATAGTTTGGGCCTCTTTGGAGTAGCCAGGCTGTCCCTAGCAGATTTCCAGTTCCAACTTTCAGTTTCTTTCTTCAGATTTCCAAAACAGATGATGCTCATTAATGATCTCCAGGAACTAAACCAGAGACTACAATGTCCATGAACAGCACTAGTCTGACAATATCTTTCAGTGGCAGCACAGGGTTTTGTATCTTATTCACATTTTTCTCTTTCCAATTATCTTTCCAATCAGCCTTTCTCTAGAGCATAAATTCTTCTCAGGTCATTGATACTGTTCTACAGACAGAAGTACAGAAAAAAGATTGCACTTTGTCTGTTGGTAATTGGCTACTACAAGAATTTACACGATCGGTGTCATAATCATTCTAATTTACACTTTCTACTAGCTCCTGATTGCTTGTAAAATCTCCAGTCATATTATTCAAGCACTTTAAATAACTTAATTTCAGCCTGCAGACGCAAAGGTGTCATGCCTGGAATAGAGGTTTGAGATTTTTAATGAAGATTCTTCTTGACAGGAAGACAATGTGTGGCTTTGGATGAGTAGTAGGCATATAAAGATCTGAAGTGTTTCTGTAGGGTCACAAATGTACAGGACGTATAGGTGTTTTGTAATATTTCCAAACTTTGAATTTAGTCATATTGTTTAGGTTCTAACCCCCTTGAGGATGAAATAGCTTCAAACTTTGATTTGCCCCTGGGTTGAAAGATGTAATTAGAATTTGTTGCCATGAAGAAACTCATTATATGTTGGAAGAAACTTAAAGAATTAAAGCTCCAAGTCTGAAAAGTCAATATGGAAGTGAAGTTTCTTCTGATTTCTGTTTCTTCTGATTTTTAGTAAGTAGAAATGTTGCTTTTCTATTAAAGAGTTTAATTTCCTCATAGTAGCTTATGAGAGGCTATGTTTAAGATCTGTGATGAAAACAGCGTTGATAATAAGAAGTGGTTTACTTATTGTTAAGCAGTGCTTACAGACGCAAGATCTTTTCTGCTTCTCACTCTCCATTTCCATGGGACTGAGAAGACAGACACAAGGCCTGTCAGCATTTGTAGGAACCTGGGGGATGTTGAGATCCTGCGCAAAGAGAATACTGCCATAAATTATGGTAGAAGAATTTGCTCTATTTGAAATGACTTTGTGATCCAATTCCTGCTTGGGAACTGAAAGATGATCCTTGCAACTCTTTGAACAAAAGAAACAGAAAATAACACCAAGTGGCTATTTATATTTTGCCAATTTTATTAACTTTATCCACTCTGTCTCCTGCGATCTCCAAATCAAAATGGCCTGTATAGAGCACTGCTAGAATTTCTATTTGAATTCAGAGTTTGGATGAGGGTTGTTAGCAGCTTAAGCAAAGAGAAAGATAGAAACAAGTAACCTAAAAGAAATTCACATTATTAAAGTGGTTTGACTTTTGGTCACAGTAAGTTTTCATCTGAATAGCTCTGTTGGCAAAGGGAAAGAACCAATCCCATGAAACATTTTTTATCTGAGGGTAGATCACTATTTTATTTTATTTTATTCCATTTTATTTTATTTTATTTTATTTTATTTTATTTTATTTTACTTTATTAGAACAATGGGTTAAGACAATCATGTGGCTGTGACCTGTGACTGAAGACTAGGACTTAACCAGACTTTAAACCTTCTAACTGGCACCTCATAAGCTAGACCTCTGAAGTTCAGTTTGTTCCTCTGTAGAAAAATTTCCTTAGCTTCAGCTGCATTTTAAGGCTTGGTGTCCTCAGATGAGAAATGCTATTGGGTCCCCTATAACAGTGACTACAAAGTTAAGCATCCCTCATGATGTTCTTAATGCTTTCAAAGCACAAAAAGGTTCTGATGACTTCTGCTTGACTCTGGTGGGCAAGAACTCACTCAGTGAGTTTATGAAAGATTTCCCCTTGTTCCATAACAGCAAAAGATATCTTTACAGCATTTTTCTTAGAGACCTATCCTGAGATCAACCCCATCCCTTATTCATGAGGAAAAATAGTCTGCCTTTTTCCTTTCATTAGAGGGCCTACAACAATATAACTGTTTATCTCAGAGACCAGACAGTAATATTTAAATGGTTGGGAAGGAAGAGCAAGCAGTTTTGCACAGGAGTTGATTTGCTAATGCTCCTATCCTTCAGCACATCTGGCACAGCTGTTGAAGGAAGCAGGCTGGACTGACTCTAGTTGATAATGGGCTACTCAGATCCTTGGCCTTCATGCTCTGTCAGCCTGTAAGACAAGATTTGCTTCCACAGTCCAGCATATAGATATGAGCTGTCCTGGAGTCTCAGGACTCAGTGAGAGTACAAGTAAAATATTTTTTCTTCCCTGAACTGTCATGGGGAAAAGGGGACATGTGAAGCTCCAGGAGAACATGCTCTGAGTTACTGAGGCAGATGAGATGGGTATGAAAGGGAAGCTTCCTCTGTCCACACCGCTTGGTGGTCATACCTTTTACAAACTGAAGTATTTTTAGTGGCATTGTGTGGAATGGTAATACAGTAGCACAAATAAAAAAATGCTGATCAGCTACTCCTGATCTCCTAGCTCATTATAATACTGCAGGAAAAACAAGGAATGTGCTTATATTTGTCACTAGCTTTCTGTCATGCTGGTTCATTACAATTACCTAAATGCAATAATTTTCCAAATATAGACCACTGACACTCAATAAAATAATTAAGTTGCAACTTGTGAGTGCAGTTGTGCTGATAATTGCTGACATATCCACTCAAATTGGCCTAATTATACAATGGCTTACCAGAAATACCTTACTAATGTAATTAAATTGTGTCATTTTGAACAAGATGAGCTTTATAACCTGAGGATTTTGCTGTTGTTTCTCATCTCAGGCTATTTCTTCCCAACATGAATGATATTATCAAGGTGGAATCTGTCATGCATTATGTATCTGATTTTGATCTTTTTACAATCAATTTCTTTGCAGTTTACTTAGCAGAAATTACAGGTGCTTCCTGTATTTTAAACAGGCTCTGATTCAAAAATGGGGTTAGCCTAGCAGTTATCTGTATTCCACATTATGCTTTTCCCATGAAGGGTGGCATGATTGTTTAGTTTAAGTTCTGGAATTTAATACAGCCTGGTCTGAAGGTGCCATGGTCAAGAATAAATTAGGACCTAAGTGGTAAATGCCATACAAATGGACTTTTTACTGGTATGTTGGGGGGAGGTGTGGTGATGTTTGTTGTGTTTTTTTGTTTTTCTACATAAGCTTTTAATGTCCTTGGGAAATTTCAGTCTGAAAAATGCTGTTCAGTGTGTATTTAAAACTTATTCCTTTGGCTTAATTCACAGGAGATCCAAACCTTATGATAACCTAGGCTACATTCTGGTTCTTTATTTTAGACTGCAGAGTTCTGCTGGAGATACTCACTTTCAGATTTTTGCAAGAACGAAATATGTGGTCAGAAAGGGCTACATGGCTTTGTTGAGTAAGGACTATTTCCTGAACCTGAAATATGAGACTCTAAAGTAGTCACTTTGATAACTCAATCAGCAAGAGTCACATTTCGTGCTTGGGAAAGCTGAGAAGCAGCAACCATGACTCCAAATTTTATGACAAATAATGCTGAGAAACAGTACTCAGAATCCTGGAAGGAAAATGGAGCTGGTACTGGCATCCATATTTACTTACCTGTAAACAGCTCATAGCCATCCTTTAGTGGTACTGCCACTGTAGTTGCGTTATAGGAGAGGTAACTCTTGACTAGGCACAGGTTCAGGTACACTAGCTTTTCTGCACATCCCTTTGTCTGGAGATGGTTTTGAAGGTGAAACAATGGGAAACTTAAAATTGCCACAAGGTATGCTGACACAAAATAATCTTGGAGGCTCTATATGAATTAATTAACAAAATAAAAGTTGGATCTTCTTTTATAAGGCAAGTATAATCCTGCAAAAGCTACTGTGACCTTAAGAATTTGCTAACTCTATTTAGCATCTTTTTTGGAGGAGTTTAAATAATTCTTGCTCTAATAGAAGCCCTTTTCTTATAGTTTTTCCTCTCAAAGTCACACAGGACTAATGTTGTGGGCAAAAAA
>NDXB01000109.1:23387-44365 GCA_002631895.1 Agapornis roseicollis
GTGTCAAGGTCCCTCTGGATGGCATTCCTTCCCTCCAGCGTATCCACCCAACCACACAGCTTGCTGTCATCAGCAAACTTGCTGAGGGCGCACTCAGTCCCACTGTCCATGGCAGCCACAAAGATGTTGAACAAGACCGGTCCCAACACCGATCCCTGAGGGACACCACTCGTCACTGGCCTCCAGCCGGACACTGAGCCATTGACCACAACTCTTTGCATGCGGCCATCCAACCAGTCCTTTATCTGTGGAGTGGTCCATCCATCAAATTGCTGTCTCTTCAATTTCGAAACAAGGATGTTGTGTGGGACAGTGTCAAATGCTTTGCACAAGTCCAGGTAGATGATATCAACTGCTCTACCCCTGTCCATCAGTTCCATAGCCCCCTTGTAGAAGGCCACCCAACTGGTCAGGCAGGATTTCCCCCTAGTGAAGCCATGCTGGCTGTCACCAAGCACCTTGTTGTTTTTCATGTGCCTTAACATGCCTTCCAGAAGAATCTGCTCCAAGATTTTGCCAGGCACAGAGGTGAGACTGACTGGCCTGTAGTTCCCCAGGTCATCCATTTTCCCCTTCCTGAAAATGGAATTTATATTTCCCTTTTTTCAGTCATTGGGAGCTTCGCCTGACTGCCATGATCTCTCAAATATGATGGACAGTGGCTTAGCAACTTCATTTGCCAGCTCCTTCAGGACCCGTGAATGGATTTCATCAGGTCCCATGGTCTTGTGCACTTTCAGGCTCTTAAAATGGTCTTGAACCAGATCTTTTCCTACAGTGGGTCTACTGTCTTCATTCTCATAGTCCCTGAGTCTGCCTTCCAAGGCTTGGATGGTGTGGTCAGAGCTTTTGTCAGTGAAGACTGAGGCAAAGAAGTCATTCAGAACCTCAGCCTTCTCCAAATCCTGTGTAGCCAGTATTCCTGATAGCTTCTGGAGAGGGCTTATGTTGTCCCCACTCTGTCTTTTATTTGCAGTGTACCTATAGAATCCCTTCCTGTTATCTTTCACATCCCTTGCCAAATTTAATTCTAACTGGGCCTTACCTTTCTTAACCTAGTCTCTAGATTCTCAAACAACATCTTTATATTCATCCCAGGCTGCCTGTCCTTGCTTCCATAAATTCTTCATGTAGCAGAATACAGAAGTATGAGGCTGTGTCCTAACAGAAATCAAACTTTTCAGTTCACGACACATTATTGCTCTTAATTGATATTAATATCCCATGTCATGCTGAAGGACTAGCAGTCATTTCCTCAAGTTTTTATATCTCCTACATAGACCAGGATATTATCACAGTGTAGGAGAAGGCTTCAAAGTGGTTTTGAAAATCCGAGCACTCATCCCATGGATAGTGACCAAGACTTCTTTTTTAATAGAATTTGAGACTTTCTAAGTCATTGTAGCTTTCACTGGTTTCCACAGTGAAACTATGAAGGATTTCCTTTTTATTCTTTTTTGACATTTGAGATAGATATATACCATACATATAATAATATCAATAATGATCAAAATTATTAATAGCAAATCGATTCATACATTCATGTGGTTCTGTAGTACTAAATAATGGACTACTACCATTAAGATTGTTTGTTGCCCTGAGGCCTCTCTTCTCCAAATAATATAGCTAATGTCAGAACCTCAGTGAATTGGGGAAGTCTACTTAGGTAAGGACACTAGAGTTTGCTAGTTTCTCTAAATTCTAGCTCAATAAATTTTCTGAATTTATAAAACTGAATTCATAATTAGTTATGTTGATACTTCATTTAAAATGCTAACCTGTCAAGAACCATTTTTTCTGAAGTGTTTGGCATTGTGTTCTCCTGCTCTTCTTCAGCCTTAACAGGTCCTGAGATATGATTAGTACACTTTGTGGCAAACATGAAAGTGAACATTTAAACAAATGATATTTGGGTTTGATTTTCTTTCTTGTTTTGAGGCAGAGATTTGTTCCCTTATTTTTTCCATAACTTGTTTTTATAACATCAAAGGTCATGTTAGAGAAACAGTGTCCAGAGAAATAGACAATAATGGTTCAGAAATTTTAGAGAAAAAATTAATGTTGACATTGCATGTAAGATGTGAAGAATCTTGTCTTGACAAGAGTCAAGGTGAGTATAAGAACAAGATTTTCAAACATCTTTTAAATTTGTTCAAATTCCATTTGATAGGAGAAAAAAGCCACTGAAATATTTTCTCTTAAGACTTCACAGACATTGGATTAAGAGAATTGTTTCTTTGAGTGGCTTTGTGTTTTAAAAAATGTTTATTTTTAGATGAAGCAATCAACACTTGTGACCCTGCTGAAACCTGTTGTGATGAGGAACAGAGGTTTGTTGGCAGGAATGCCTTGCGATAAGATTTTCTCTGCAAACTCTAAGAACATGGAGATCTCTGGATTGAGAGGGTTAGACAGGGGTGTCTTGGAGCTAGGATTATGGAGCATGTGGGTCTTGCTAGGGAGTACGCTGTCTAGCCCCCTGCTTAGCCGTTCATTCACAAGGACTGTCATCCAACATTCCCAGCTGCAAGCTCTGTCTCACAGATGTCACCACCCCATATTTTACAGAGACCAAGGAGCATAGCAATAACTTCATTACATTGGCTGCAGCAGCTTGGCTAGTACTGCTGTTCTGCTCCATATAGTTCTATCCACCTGATGCCATAGGGATGGAACAAACTCTTACATAATAATCTCTAGCAAGAGATCTTGAATTAACCAGAATAAAATCTACTTGAGTCACTTTCATACAAGCTCATGTTACGCAAATTTCCAGCCACCATTTTCAATGAATTTCCTCAGGGATCAGGCAGAATGGCATGATGTTTCGATGGAGGTCAGGGCAAAGCTGAAGCCATGGCTATGCATCTATTAAGATATAATATGACATTAAAAGTTGAGCATCTCACAAAACTTGCAGCCTGGATTGACCCATTTCATTAGTCACTTGTTTTGGCTAGCTTTACAGTAGCCAGGCTTGTCAAATATTCCCACTGTCTGGCTACATGAAGTTGTTCACATAACAGAGCAGTAAACAGGACAGTGCTTGCTCAGAATGACAAGAACAACTATATTTGCAAGGGACCAAATTGTGATGGCAGTTGTCCTGGCAGATTCTGTTAGTAACATTCTGTCAGTTGAAATAAAACACCTCGGATCAGGCTTCACAGACTGAAAGAGAATTGTGGCCTCACTTCTCCCAACTGGCAAACATAAAGCTGAGCAGCCTTGGCATGTTACATATGGGGAAGATTGAACCATGACAAAGGAGGAGGAGAGTTTCCAGCTTGGCAAGCCCTGAAGGCATACATCTGTTCTCATCATGAGCCATCCAAGACCATCTCAAGCTCTGAATCCTTTCCCCCCTGGCATCACAGGAGCAGCTCATTATGCAGCACTATCCCTTTCCTCAACATCCCTCCCAAGGTATGGAACCAAATGGCCAAGTTACTTTCATAGCAGCGATAATTATCTGTACGTCATCCAGCAATGATGCATAGCAGAATTACAAATAGAACAGATTTGATCTACTGGGCAGAAAAAAGAATGGGATGAAATTTAACAGCTCAGTTTTGTGTGATGCCCTGCTGATTTTCCTCTATCTAAGTTCAATTCAAAGCTTAGTATCTCAACTCTGTAGCAATATTCTTATTATCAGCTCTGTGGTTTTTCTGCAAGTGGGGTCTTTACTGGCATATTCAGTACCCTGGAGCTCAGGTGTCAGAGGCCTTTCTTTCCTCACCCTCCCTAATATTTCCAGAAGGCAATGTACACCCATGAAGTTGTAAGCAATATACAAATCGTCAATGATATTGATGTCCTGCCAGCTGACTTCAGTCAAATACACTGCAATGATACTGTAAACCCCTACAGCTGATGTAGAACATGGCACAAGGGTTGTTATGTAATTTCACAAGTGCTGACCCTCATTAACACAGCCCTCATTGCACTCAAGACTACAACAAAGGCATAACTTCAATCTATATTTTAAACTCACTGTTGTAACTCTCATTGCCATGTTTTCTTCTTCGGTGTCAAGCACTCAGGAAAGATAGAAGATGCATACCGTGCCTCTTGTGCTCTGCCTTCTTTGTGCAGCACCCTTCAGTGGGAAAGGCTTCCAGCTGAATGAGCCACTGACATTCAGACACACATATATTACATTCTGCGGGTAATTTTAATCCTGCTATAAAGACCAGACCATGAAAACTGTAATTCTCCAGGTGTAGGTGGCAGTTGGTTTTGGAAATATATCTTGTATTTAGTAACTTTATTTGGCATGCCCAGAGAGGCCTTCATGTACAGGTTTAGAGTACATCAAGTGGGAAGGGTTTCTTGTACCTGCCAACCACACTATAGACACACTGTAGACAGAGTCTCCCTGGCAACAGCCATGTGCCAAAAAGATGCCCATGATACTCTCTTGCTTGAACTCTTTCCTCATTCATTCTTGATGTCCCCTCAAGCCCATCCATAGGATCATGCTTCATGAGCACAAAAACTAGTGACTTGTGCCATTTTATTCCTGTTATTTATTTTATACTACCTTCTTTTGCAGAGCAGATGGAAAAATACCAGCTCAGAAAGCTTTCTTTAGAGTTATAAATCATTCCTTTGAGAGTATAATGAAATCTGAGCTTATCAAAGTCAGAATTAAAGTTTAGTAGCAAATAGCATTTAATTTTTAAAGCATATTTTATTATTAGGTGTTTTTTTGGTTCTGCTGTGTGCCAGGAAGCACAAAGGAGCATTTGTTATGCTCCCAGCAGAACTTCCCTGTGGGCTACTCTTCTGTACTGGTGACAGTTAGGGTGAGAGAGGGAAAAGTTAACAGTGCAATCCCAGACAGGCTGGGTGATGGGTGCATTAAGAGCAGGTCTCTGGAGAAAGGCTTAGGGGTATTGGTAGATGAAAAATTTAGTGTAAGCAGGCAACGTTCTCTTACAGCCTGCAAAACAAATTGTATCTGCCGACAGAAGGTCAATGTAGGTGATTCTCCCCCTCTGCTCCACTCTCATGAGACCCTACCTGGAGTATTGCATTCAGCTCTGAGGGCCCTAACATAGGAGGAGTGTGGATCTGTTGGAGTGAGCCCAGAGGAGGGCCATGGAGTTGATCTGTGGGCTGGAGCACCTCTCCTATGAAGATAGGCTGAGAAAGTTGGGCTTGTTAGCCTGGAGAAAGCTCTGGGGGTACCCTATAACAGCCTTCCAATACCTTAAAGGGGCCTACAAGGAAGATGGTGAGGGACTCTTTATCAGGGAGTGTAGTAATAGGACAAGGGGCAATGGCTTTAAACCAAAAAAGAGTAGATTTAGGTTAGATATTGAAAGAAATTCTTCACTATGACAGTGGTAAGGCCCAGAGAAGTTGGGGAACGATGCTCCACTTCTGCACACAGAAGTCTGCTTTCGGCTGAGGTTCTTAATAATGAAATTTTATCTTTTCCAGGGTGGTTTGGTGGTCACCAGGCAAACATGTCAACTGATCATTGGACTGGGCTTTGAGCAATCTGCTCTCATGGAAGGTGTCCCTGCCCAAGAGCAAGGGGGTTAGAACTAGGCAACCTTTGGAGGTCTCTTCCAACCCAAACCATTCTATGATGATTCTGTGATGATGATTCTTCCTGGATCTCAGCAAGAAAGTCCCAGCAACATCTGGCTGATTAAAATAGCTGTTTCAATAAGACAGAATAAAAAGAGGAGTATAGGTATATATAGGAGTATAGGAGAAAACCTTACTTCCTTTCAGCTGCTGGGAACTACACTGTAGCATCAGGCAGGTGCTGGATGGATTTGTCCACAGGGCAATGTGTAGAGCAGACCATTTTTGTTCATGGAGGAAGATGTTCTTCCTTTCACAGAATCATAGAATAGTTAGGATTAGAAAGGACCTTAAGATCATCTAGTTCCAACCCCCTTTCGAGTCCTCTGAGCTATTGTATTTGGTCCTTTGGCTATATTGTATAGTTTATGCAATTATGATATAATTTCTTACAAGAAAACCTTATTCCTAAAGGATGTTCTCATGAGAACTTCTTGTTGCATTGTGAGATGAAGTCCCAATTTGAACTATTTATACTAGTATTAGTAGCGAGTACATAACTCCCTCAGAGAAACAGTTAATCAATAAGACAGCATTGAAGAAGGTCTGATGATGAGAAGAATTGACACTTTAGTATTGAGATAGAGCAGTAAGCTTCTGCTTAGCTGCAATAATTCTTGTCACTGCCTTTCCCTGACTGTTTTCGAGTGACGATTCATGTTTCGTTGAAAAGGGAATGTCATTGGATCTATACTCCTTAAATCGTAATCCAAAAAGGTAACCCCATGTCAGATGTGCACATAACTACATACTTAAAGTACTCACCTTAAATGTGATCTGTACTGATATGAGTACATATATTTCCCTGAATCAGGACATAAAGGACAAATCCAACTCTCAGTGGTGACACTACACAATTTCCATTGACCACAGTGGGTAATGTGCAATAAGAGCTGTTAGTCAGACCTCAAAAAGAATAAGATCACAGAAAAGTTTGAAGTAACTTAGTGGGAAGAAACAGGATAAACACCAGGTCCTCCAGCACTAATCACCATTTACTGAATTCTTAACATTTTGTTGGAGTCACAGTAGGTAAAATATTGAAAGATTTTTAAAAGTAAGATTTTTATTCTATCTGTAATCTTTTTTTCTGCTTCCTTTTCCTATGTATTATTTCACAAGCAAGACTCACAATTTGTCTTTCCAGTTTCCCCTTCTTCTGGGAAAGAGTTGAAGACAGGTCAGATAGTTTAGGATCACAGTAACTGGAGTGCAATCTTTCTTTTGGGGATGGGGGGAACCACAGACACAAACAACAGGGGTAGAGAAAGTAAAGAATGCTTCTATTCATGTGCAAGCTTTTATCTGCAAAATCATACTGGCCTCTCTAACAGATGTAGAACCAAAATGTGGAGGCCAAAGGTGTTAATAAGGTATTAATAAACAAACAAGTAGCTTAAACTTGACACCTCTTCTAATATATCTTTCTGAAAATCTGCTTTCAAAAATTGCCATCAGAGCTGTGAAGACAGGAAAGAATGTTTCAGTACTAAAGAAAATGCATATCTTATCTACACATCTCACTGACCATGCTGTGATAACTTTAAATCATAGGACATAGTGTGCTATGGAATTGAAATATAAATCTGATTAGATACAAATGCAACAGCTTTGTCTTATCAGTATCCAGTCTGAGAAATTAGTGGTCATTCTGCAAGCTGGTTCTGTTCCAGCAGTGGGAGTTTTCAATTATTTGATCTAGATCAGATCCAGCGATAATTTGGTCTCAGCACATTTCTGATTGAAGACTTTGCCCCACAGAGAATCTTATGAGGCTAAGAGGTTCTTTTCTTACACTGTTTCCTTACAATTGATTTTTCTCTACTTTGCATTTTCCCATAATTAATATTTTATCTTTGTTAATTCAATACCATTTCTTTCTACTTTTGTAAAATTTCTTTTCTCTAAGAAAACAAAACTGCAAAAACCTCCCTTTGTCCAAGCTACATAGAAGAAGGTTAATACTGAAAAGAACGATAGCAGAAAGAGATACTTTTTTCTTATAACTCCTGATTGTTCTCAAACTACTCACATTTCAAGAACATCTGTTCATAGTTTTACCAATATTCCTTACTCTGTGGCTGCAGTTAAAATCCTCATATAGTCAAGAGTTCAAAAACATAAACCAAGTATCTCAGGTAGCAAAGAGTTCACACCTACCACCAGTTATGTTTCTTATGTTTCCATTGCCCTGTCAGAGGGTGGAATTGCAACTACAGAGCCTTGTTAACAGCACAGCCTTACAAATAGTAATATACTCTTTGACAGCAGCTGCACCAGAGCTGAGCCTTCATAGCCATAGCAACATAGCTGCTCAAAGGAATGTGATCCTTTTAAAAGACTTGTGTTTTTGCTCACTTGTTTTGTTGCTCCCATTTCCTCTGTCTGACAAGAAGATGTCCTCCCAGATTTCCCAAGTACATTTACTCAAGTCACTAAGGACATAAGCAAAGTCATTGATATGAGAAGCAAGAGAATATAACAATCATCAACCCAACTTTGGTAGTTGCCTATTTCCATGCTGTTAGCTTAGGGTAGCATTTAGCAACGATCTTGTGCATGGGATGTGCAAATGATGACTTGCCCTTCAATCTGATTCACCCTCCATTATCCTATGTAGCCAGTGAAAGGAAATACTGGATAGTGGTGTGGTGGGGGCTCTAGTCTTTCTTTGCTGCTGCATGGCTGCCCAGCTTTGACCATGCTTGGTTTTCCAGCTACTTTCTTGTCAGTGTAGCCCAGTCTACTGTGGGGCTTTGCAGAAAACAACCTGCCAAACAGTCTTCAAACACAGAAACATTTTACTATGCTGCCAGCCCCTACTATCTGAGGTAGCTCTGCCACATAACAGAGTTCAATGTTACATTGCAGATATTTTTTAATATAAATGGGAACAGGGGGTGAGGGCTGTGAGTTTAACCTTGGGAGCACCTGCAAGGAAAATGGTGAATGCTGAAAGGAAGAATGAATGGAGAATGCACAAAGGGAAGCAAAGTACTTAGGCAAGAAAATGATTGAATCAGTGACTGAAACGATGTCTCTGCTGGAGATTAATATGAATGAGATGCAATGCTTCAGTAACTAAGTTTACCTAATTTCTTTAAACATTAGTATTGGTTTTATGTTGCACTTGCCTAACTAAGATGCAACTTGCTATTTAATCTATAAAGCCATTATTAGCTGCATGGTGATTGGAAAGCAGCAGGAAGATACTGTGATTTTGTCTGAATTATTGTCCTGTGCCTGATTTTCACAAAGAGGATGTATGGTCCTGCCCTCTCCTGTTGCTCTCAACATCTTGTATCTAAGCCATAACTAATATTGTTGTGTCTGTTTAAGAACAGGACTAAATGTGTGTCCACTGAGTTTAAGAACAGGACTAAATGTGTTTCCACTGATTTCTAGAATAAACTGTAAGCCTACAAAGCTTTGTTTGCCTTCCCCTCCTTCCTGGTCCCAGGCATCAAAAGGAGATATTTGGTTAATGGCTAATTAAACACTTCCACTGAGCAAGCCAGAGCTTTGTAAATCCAGATCTTCCTCACTGTATATCATTTGGAATCAGTTGAAAGGTTTGAATTTGCATTTTGCCAAGTTGGAGGCTACATTAATACAACTGGAAACTTTGAAGCAAGCAGAGATAAAGCAAGCCAGCAGGCTCTTAAACCAAGGTATATGAAGTGGAAAAAAATTCACAACTTTCCCTTCATGTAGAGACCTGAAGACACAACCTTGATAATGAGGTGCCATGCTGGCTTATTAGATTCCTGATCATTTAAAATGTAAACCCTAATGAAGGTACAAAGAGCTACAGAAAATAGGAGTGGGTTGGATTTTAATAAATGAACATGCCATCTGCCTCTCTTATCTCCCAACAAATCAGGCATTGCTATCTTGTAATTAGGATTGACAAATAGTACACTCCCAAAAAACAGAGTAGAGAGATATAGTGGATTAGTTTTGCATCCCCTGCTGAGCTAGCATGAGGTGAAAACCTGGGGCATATTGGCTTTCTGCAGGGCTGTGATGAACTGATTACTGTTACTGCTCAGGAAAGCTCACAGGTATGCATAGCAGAGTAATAGAATCATAAAATCATTTAGGTTGAAAAAGATCTTCAAGATCATTGAATCCTAATATTGACAAGTCCGACACTAAACCATCTCCTCAAGCGCTACTTTTATATGCCTTCTAAATACCTCCAGGGATAGTGACTCAACCATTTCCCTGGGCAGCCTGTTCCAATGCTTGATATGTCTTTCAAAGAAGACTTTTTTCCTGACATCAAACCTAAACCTTCCCTGCTCAACTTGAGGCCACTTCGCTTTATCAACTTGCTACTTTGGAGAAGAGACCAACCCCTGCTTCACTACAACCTCCTTTCAGACAGTTATACAGAGTCATAAGATTCCCCCTATCACAGTTAGATGTGATTTCTACTTTAGCTTATCCTTTTTCTTAATTAAGCCTTTTTGAGGGGACTGGAAAATATGGTGCAGATTTGAAGGAATGTGAGAGACTGCCCAAGTAACAGAATTAAATACTGACTGCAGTCAGCTCAAATTCTGCCACTGGTTTCAGAGGGTATTTGATGTTCTTTTGTAGTAGTTCACAAAGGCATCAGAAGAACTGTCTTGGAATTCTTTCCTGTTTGTTATGTGGTATATGAAATTAAAGAAAAAGTAGACTAATTATGTGGTCTATTTAGTAACTTCAGGCCTGCATCTCCACAAAGATTTCATCCTCTTTCATCTGTTGACAGCTACACATTAGAACTGTAGGACTGTAAATCTTTTTGAAAATCTATCTCTAAGGTAAATAGTGAAAATATGAATTTCTTTTATCTAGCATAAAAAAAAAAATACCAGTGTATGTTCACTGACTGTAGAAAAGATAGTCAAAAGGACAATTTTTATAGGAAAATTAACAGATTGATGATTTGCAATGTTGGAAGCCCTTCACAGACTGTTTAATTTATAGAATTCTTTAAATATGTCTCCCATTGTTTGGGATTTGATGGGCAAGACCTACTTATTCTTGTGTCTTCTGAGTTTAGCAGTAGCAGTCACTTTTCCTCCTTCTTAGTAGCTGGTGCAGTGCTGTGGTTTTGACTTTCAGCCTGGGAATGATGCTGATAATACCAATGTTTTCAGTTGTTGCTAGGTAATGTTTACTCCAACCAAGGACTTTCTCAGTCTCATGAGCTGCCATGAGAGAAACCAGCTTGGTTTCTTATGTGACCCAAATAATTCTAGAGTCATAGAATCATTTGAGTTGGAAGGAACCTCCAAAGATCACTCAATTCCAACCCCCTTGCCATTGGACAGGGACACCTTCCACTAGATCAGCTTGCTCAAAGCCCAGTCCAATAATCCGTTTACATGATTCCTTGGTGACCACCCCACCACCCTGGAAAAGATTAATTTTCATTATTAAGAACCTCAGCCAAAAGCAGACTTCTCACTAGATATGATTCTCTCTACAGAAGTGGAGCATTATTTCTGACAGTTGAGTTAGTTAAGCTTCCAGGCAAACGTCTGAACACTTGGAAAGAACACAGATTAAAAAAGAAAAGCAATGAAAGTAAAATGGGTCTCTGAATCCCACAAAGAGCCAGAACCACTGCCAGTAAGAATATGAAAGGAACATTCAGTAAGTCAACGTAAGCATGGGAAGAGCCATGAAGCAACAGTATTGTAAAACACAGACATGACTGGGAAACTTGTGAGATTAAAGGATGCTACAGTGCTCTTCCAGCCTTTCCAGGGGATCTTCTGATGTCTTTCATGAGGGGTCATCCACATGTGGTTGTTTGTGTTTTGTGCTGCACAAAGCCAGATGTGGTTCAAAATAAACCGATCATTAGGTCAGTGGGGGGATCTTAGCTGCAGAGCTCCATGCCAGAGTGAAAGGGACAGGTAACACATGTGGTTGTTTGTGTTTTGTGCTGCACAAAGCCAGATGTGGTTCAAAATAAACCGGTCATTAGGTCAGTGGGGGGATCTTAGCTGCAGAGCTCCATGCCAGAGTGAAAGGGACAGGTAAAGTTTTACATGGAAATATTTTCTGTTCCGTGCTACAGCAAGGAGCCAGAGCACTTGTGCCTTGTAAACAGGAGACTCTTAGAACTCAAAGAGAAACCAGAATTTTCTGTTCTGCCTGAATAAAGACTAGAGTAAAGGTATGGTTCTCTTCTCTTGCAGAAATACAGTCATCCTTAAGAAGAGCTGAGTTTCTCTGTTAACTGCTTTCTCACTCTCCCTAAATAAATGAAGGAACCCACACCTTATAATTGGTAGCCAAGATGATCAAGGGACAAACGTATTAATGAATCCAAGGGAAAGAATAACAATGCTGAAGATAATAACTATGGTAAGAAAAAAATAATTATTCTGATGCTAATAGACAGCATAACCTCCAACAGTACTCCTGTGCACAGTAAAATTTCTGGGCCAAGCAGAGGAGGACAATTTCAGTTGCAAGAGCTGACAGAGAACAAGGGACTGTGCCAGATGAGAGATGATATTGCTTCTTCCTGCTGTCCTCAAGGGCAGGATTTAGCTTGCTTATGGTAGATGCCTGGGATGGGTCAAATGCCTCAGAAAATGTATCTGTCCAAATCAGTCCTACAACAGGAGGCTTCTAGCATCATTCATTTGTGAAGTAACCCTGCAGCTTCTCCCCCAGATCTCTGAGGTAAATATTAGGGTCCAGATACTCTCAACTGTGTGGTAAGTGGAGATGGGGTATGCAGCTTTTAAAGTGTATAGGTCATCTGCTCTAGTGTTAAAACATAACCACAAAAAAAGAACACTCTGTAAAGGGCCAGGATGGCATGATGCTGAGTGAGAGGGGATTAACAAGAAAAATAGAGCAAAATTATGTTGATTTGATGAAGTAGTATTTTTTAGAGGTAGTTAGGTTTCTTAGAAGTCTAAACAAGTTTCTATTTATATAAAAGTAGAGGAGGAATGGGTAGATTCCTGTAGCTCTTTCCTCACTATCTGCCACAGCAGGAGATCTGCTACCTCCAACCCCACCATAGCTAGCAGGTACAGAGGAAGCTGAAAGCTAGGAACCATCTCAGAGTTAACAGTCAAAGTGAGACTTCCTGTCATCTCAGTGGACATTATTCTGACTTGCAAATGAGATTATCTACAAGATTCATTGTTTCAGAGTAGTGAATGCATTAGAATATTCACCAAAGATGGAGATGGAGTATCTCATAGAACGAGTTTGCTTCAAAAATTCGCAGTGTCTCACAGATTTTATGGGACAAAAGAATACGCCATTTGATAGGTGTGTCCAGTCAAAATTGCTCTGTTTTCTGAGATTTATGATTTGCAAGGATTTGTTCACAGTTAAGCTGAAGACTAAGGATTATTTACCAACACCATTCAGTGAGCAATTCTGAGTACCTTTGAAAAATTCGTCACCATGTTGTGAACACTTCACTAATGGAAAATCACCAAAATTTATCAAAGAAAGACATTAATTAGACATTATTTAGTTTTAGTAACAGTTTTCTTGGTGAAGGAGAGAAAAAGATTGTCTGTAGTGCTGTTTGGTCTCTCCTCTTTTGTCATATGAGTGATTTACTGCAGAAGTGGTTGTATAGCTAAGGTGATGGTCATGGGAGCACTTAGATCACTTTCCTTGGAGGACTCTTTTAGAAAGTCTTTGAGCAAATCAGTTAGGCTCAGTCCCATGTAGGATCTTGTACCAAATTATTGGCTAGCTGTACAAACCCCCTTCTTCTTACAGCACTGAATTATGGCCTCTGAATTGTGCGCCCAAAATCCATGCCTTACCAACTGTATCAAGCTTCTTTGCCTAGTTAAACTGAATGTTCTTTTGGGATGGCACCACTGCTAGCTATAGCTAATCAGTACAGGTCTCAGATGGCATATTCATGGCCACACAAAGACAGATAATAAAGAACTCCTTGATAAGCAGCTCTCCTCTGCTCTAAATCTACTTCCATCTGTCTGAAAACAGAATCTGAGCTGTGATATTTGCTGTTGTCCAACTCAAGGCAAAAGGGCAAAAGTGCTGTCCTTGGACTGTGCACAAGTGCCTGTACCCTAGCCAAATAGACTGAGGTGGTTAGTCAGGCTTCTGTGGGTCTTAAAAGGGCACTATGCTGCTCAGCCTTCATCTGTCTAGACCATAAGTTTCGTTTCTTTACCACCAAGAGCTTAGTGGGGGCAAATGAATGTACTGAGTGTTACAGCATAATACCACTTCTGTACGTGGAAGAGTGAGAATGGAGAGCACAGCTAAGAAAAATTCCCAGAAACAGGTAAAAGCAACAGACAGAGTGACCTCATTTTGCAGAAATCCTCTCTCTCACTGGAACGCCAGCTGTGCCACAGCATGCCAGGGCAGCTTCTGCACCACAAGCCAGTGCTCATATGAGGTCTAGATTTCCCCAAAGTACGTACAGACCCTCCCAAATCTCTCTGCTCTTCCCTGTTAACTGACTCAAATGAAATTCATTAAGAAATGCTGGGGGTGGAGGGAAGGATCTAGATAAGGAATTATATAACCACACTTTTGCTGAAAATTACCAGCCTGACAAGGATTAAGTGCTCTGTTCTCTGAGCCCCCCTGAGAGCTGTGCTTTACTCAGGACTGGATGTCCAGGAAGTGCACCTCCTCACTCCCATCACCTGCATGGAGCTGCAAATTTGTTAAAACACACCCAGCTAATAATTTCTTCCACTGAATGACCCTCTCTGGGATCTGCAGACAGGGACAACAATCATAGCTCAGTTTGGCTTAGAAAGGAAAGATGGGATTTTTAACTCACTAGAAACAGTGTATATTTAGCTCAATCTCCATACAAAAATTCTCAAGACTTTCTTATCCAAACACAGCTCAAAATATTGCACCACAAGTGTTATGACCTGACACGACATGGCAAAACACTTAAACATGCGCAGACTTCTATGGAAATCAAGTGTAAGGTTAAAATAAAACCAAGTTATAGAGATATTACCTGAACAAATAAAATAGTTTCTGTGAATTTTCTATACTCAAAAGCATAGGGTTTTAAGGTTTCATATCCAAGGATACTCACTCCTGGCAGTCCTATTGCAGTGTTGGGAATTAGTTCACGGAGGTTTTTCCCAAAGTTTTAACATCATTTTTTAGTCTTGAAAAGCTGACATATATTAAGCCTGTGAAAACCTTCCTAGCACTGAACTCAACATTGCTGAAGCTGGGTCTGGGGAATGGTACTTTGGAAAAGAAGAACATGTATTTTGCTATCAAACTGAATCCCCATCTGCCCCCTCCAGTGGCTTTTTGAAGTTATACAAAAGAACAAGGATGGCTGGAACAATGTAACTCAGTAATTCCTCTCTGTCCCTCATGTGCTCAGTGCTGGCCACACAAAGAAAAGGAACTCAGGGTAACTTACAGCATACTGCTTTAATGCTGCTCTGTTATTGCCATAGAGAAGGCATGTGTTATGGTATACACACATTTGTCCTATGCACAGAAAATCCCTCAGTTGTATAGTACTGCTGCAGATTAGCTAGTGAGAAGCTGGATGAGAAAGTGCCCTTCCCACCTGTTATACTGTGGCATAAACACTGGTCGCTCACTAAGACAGTACATGCTATATAGTCATGATCCATGGCATGGAAGGTGCTATCGAGATGTATAATAAAAATATGCATCGGCAGCAGGATAAAGGATAAAGGTTTGAGTGTTTTACAGCCAAATTATAGCAAAGACACATTCAGAAAATAAGGTTATTAGGAAAATTAAGGATTTTGTGGAGTGTGTTTCATTATTAAAACAGACACATATGAACAGAAAACCAGCAAAACTAATTGGCCTATTTGATGCCAGTATAGGAATTCTAATACTTATGCAGGGAGCATAGCAGTGTACATGTCTACCTACTCATTAGAGGATATGAAACCTTTATTGACAGAAAGATCCTAATTACAGTTTACCCACCTTTGGTCTGGAAGCAATTATCTGCTAATTAATGTTAACTAAAGCACAAGAATGACTATTGAGTGAAATAGGCTGGGTGAGTGACTAGGATGACAGTGTTGAAATTTCTCTCTCAGTCTTGGCCAGTAACAGAGGATAATTATGGGGAACGCAAGAAGCACAAAGTAGAAAGCTCCCATTTCAGTTGACAGGAAAACATTTAAAAATATTTCCATAATGGTGATCAATGTTAGTTTTTACCACCAAAGTGGTAATTTGAGACAAGCTGGACTCAATGGCATAATAAATTGGCTTCAATAACAAGACCAGCCATGAAAAGCTACAGCAGAGAGGGCAGAACAGAAGAGAGACTTAAGAAATAACCAATTGCTTGGAATTATTCCCTCTGGAACTTTTTCAAATGAGAGTTCCTTTCAAAGGAGCAGTTCTTATTCAGATCTCATCTCATTTCTGAAGAATCTACCTTGACATTTTGTTAGGAATGCAATTTGAGACATTTAAAAAAAAATGGGGGAAAAAAAAAAAGATCAAAGAAATTTTGTAAAGATGCCTTAGTATTTGCACTTGCTAAGCAGGAAANCATTTCTGAAGAATCTACCTTGACATTTTGTTAGGAATGCAATTTGAGACATTTAAAAAAAAATGGGGGAAAAAAAAAAGATCAAAGAAATTTTGTAAAGATGCCTTAGTATTTGCACTTGCTAAGCAGGAAAAGATCCCCCATATTTTCCTCTACCTGCATGTCATATCACAACTATGCAAAAGTGATGATAAAGGGCCTGATCCCCTAGCCACAGTAATAAATTATTAGCCACAGGAATGAAGCTGCAGTCTCAGGGACCCTGGATTATTTTGGTGATTTTCCTGGTAAAAAGAGGGTGTCCCAAAGAGTACAGAAGACAACGAGTTTCCGGGAGCTTCCCCCTTCAAGTGAAGACAGCTTTTTTCTGCCAGGACTTTCTGCTCTGTAGTGCATCCTAACTACTACTTTTCAAGCTGTATACCAACTCTCTGGCCTTTTGATTCAATGTCAGCCTGTCAGTCCCAATGGATAGGAAATGCTTTTGTAAAGCGCCTTTCAACTGACAAGAAGCTGAGCAGCTGATGTGAGCTTTTGAAAAAGTCTGGAGGCCTGGCCATGCGTAGTTATCTCTGCCTAATTTAAGGAGCTCAGTGCACTAGATTATGGAGGTAAACTGATCTGATTCTCAGCTAGAAACAGGTGCTTGTTTAGAGCAAAACTACTGACATAAAATTACTCCTTTTTTTAGTAGTGTGAGCACTATGGCTATATCACTTGCCTGTATGTTACTAATAAAGATTGAAACACAGTGGAATAAAAGTCTGAGCTCCAGTAAATCTAGATGATACCTTGAAACCTTGGGGGAGAATATGAGTTTCTCAGATTTTACTCTTAAACCTTAAACACAAACAAATATGTTTCAAGCTTAAATTTTTCCCTGATATAATATTCACATCTTTATACATGTTTCTGTGTTTTATAATACAACATTTTGTAGCAGTAATCTCCTCTGTGACATTACTAAACACAGGACTAAACAAATTACATATAAATATATATACATATATATATATAAGAACATGTGCAAGTATAACAGAACCCAAAGATTTAGAATTTAATTTACAAATATTTAACTTCAGTAACTTAAGTTACAATAGAATATGGTTTTCCTTTTAAAAAATATTTTAAAAGCACAAAAATATTTTAAAAGCACAAAATGGTAAAATGGTCACTCAATATAGCTACCTTTTCCAATAATTTATTAGAAAACCTCTTAGAGAAGTCATTTGTACTACATTATCAACAGATCAGTTTATGGCAACCTGCTACCCAGCACAGCACATAAATAAGGTAAATTTTAATTTAATGTATTTCTGTTTTTAATACCTATTTCCCCGAAAACATTGTGAGGAACTGAGAATTATATAAATAGGAAGGTGACCTTAGCAGAAGGTAGCAGCTGTTTGGTTGTTTTGTTGCTCCTCAGAGGAGCCCAAACCTGCTACTATGTCCTTGGGATCCTAGAGCTACCTATTTGCAGTGATGGCGGTGGGATATTTTGTATCAGTGTGTCACACAAGACCAATCTGCCAGTTAGAAAGTGGGGAGCACTTGTTACCCTACTCATCTCCTAACCTTTCTTACTTCCAAACCTGATTTGTTAATTCCTGGACAACTGTGTGTTTGGGAAACTAACGATGAAAGTACTGCTGCACCCTGCCTGCTCTCAAGAAAGTCAGAAATGGGAAGTTTAGGTGGAGAGACTCTAGGTCATAGTCACAGATCACTCACACAGTGATGGAATGTTGTTATGAACAAGAGCAACAAGAAAATCAAGGCAAATTTGGGATACCATTTGAAGCAATAAGTAGTTGATTGCTTGCTAATGCATATGCCTTTTTTAAGTGAAACATCACACAACAATGTTCTGCTAGTAAATACCAGGGATTTAAGATGTCTCCTGCATTTCTTTTTAGATCACCTGGGGTGAAGGGGATACTATCTGCATGGAGCATTCTGCACCTGATTAATAGGCTGCATTGGGTAAGGGTAAATTTATTTTCTGGTTTATATACAAATTTTAATGAAATTTGTGTTATCTGCTAGCTTGGGGACACAGGCTGCCATTTTATTGGTATCTATAATTCACTTCCATCTTTTTCATACTCCAGTAAAACATTCTGGCATAGCTACAACATCCTGTTCCCTTGCAACTGAACAGACAAAAAGTGCTAAAAGAAGCATGGAATATTATTAAACTCACAAATATAAACAAGTAAGTTTTCAGATCTGCTTATTTCTGAAAGAAAATACACCTTGTCTTTACATTTTGGTTTTGATATGTAGGACAATGCAAGACTCTTTGGAAACTGAGATTGCAAAAAGAAAATAACTAAACAAATCCCAAGTGCTTTTAACAGCTAGTGATTTAAACATCAATTTGCTGGTACTATTAAATCTCCAAGGTTGAGGAAAGGGAAGTTACTGACTAATAGCTTTATAGTAGTGACCTGCAATGTTACATGAAGGTTAGTAAGCAGAGAAAAATTTGTCTTTTCCTCTCTCATTAGAGCTGTTAAAGACTCTAGGAACCACTGAAAATGTACTGAGCATTACAGATACCAAAAGAAGGAAGCAAAAGCCCTGCATTAGAGTTTTAGGTAAGGTCTGCTTTCATGGTTTTTTCTAACTTTTTTTTTGTGTGTGTGTGATTTGGGTTGCTTGGAGATTCCACAGTAGGACAGTATAGTTATACCAGAAAGCATTCCTTTGCTGTAAAGCTGGTAATTGTTTGCTTGCTAATGTTCAGGGTAGCGCCCAGCATAACACGCATGCATATATGGATACTGTATTTGTATCAAATACATTGGTATTTTGGAGATGTGTAAGAGGAAAATGGTAGCAGTCCTGGAAGCCTGAGGAGCTAGTGTTAGTTTAACATACCAATGAAGGTGAGGATCACTGTAAGCTACAGATCTGGAGCAACAACATGAACTTGCTCATTTTAGCCTAGCTGACCATGAGCTCTGTGACAGCAGAGCCAGACCAGCTCGTTCACTCATTCACATATTCCTTCCATCCAGGTGTGAAACCTAGAAAAGGAAAGCTTATTTGAATAGAACACCAGATATCCTGGGACCTACCTCAGCCTTTGGAAACAGACAAACATAGAGGCCCCGAAACCACCATAAGTCCTGATATTTTGACCTCCAGCTTTCTTTGCAAGAAACCTTCATTTGACCATGCCGTTGCTCATATAGAGGTATGTGTACACTTAAAAGATGCTCACCAGGGGAGTACACTGTTATTGCTTATTCTTCTCTCTCAAAGAAAAATGGGGCAACTAGAGGATGTGACCACCAGAAGATTTAGCTGTAGAAAGTGTTTGGGTTCAAGTATTTCCCCTCAAAGGACTCAAACACCATGGTGATTGAAGCAATAGGAAAAGATGCTCAAGTGTCTTCCACATAGGTCCAGAAAGAAAGCTCAAGCCAGAGATGAAACTGGCCCTCCAGCTAATGCTGGATCTTGCTGCAGAAAAGCAGGTTTCAGCTAGGGAGATTAAATATATTAGAGAAAAATCCCAGTTATAGACAGTGACATACTGCTAGGATATTGCAAGTGCTTCCTGGTGGGAACTTACCAGGTGGAGAAAACTTCCCCAGACGTATGACTTCTGTGAGATGCTGCAGACATGATAATTCTGTTAAACTTGCTCACATGGTTTTGTTTTCCAGCTAGAAGTGATTATGAGAATAGGGTTATCCTTGCCACACATGTATCTCATTAAATTGCATTAAATTTGTTCCACTGATTTCACCTAATGGCATACAAAGTATAAAAGATGTAATTTTTATGGGCCTGTATGTGATCTTGTGCCTTGTTCTAAGCCCTCAAAAGAGAAACTGGGTACTCATTTAATCTCTCCTATCTTATTTTATCCACTGTACTGTGTGCTACAGTAATATCCAGAGAGAACCAATTGTGTATATTCTTTCTGCTATAGCTGGCAACAGTCAGAAAAGTGCCCTCTCCCTTATGTTCTTACTTCTGCAGGAAAAGTTGCCTTCAAATGAGGATCCCAAGGGACACACAAACATAGAACCATAGCATGGTTTGGGTTGGAAGAGATCTTAAAGATCATCTAGTTCACCCCCTCCTCCTGCTGCTCCCCTTGCCATGGGCAGGGACACTTTCTACAAACCAGCTTGGTCAAAGCAAAAGCCCTGCCCAAACCGACCTTGAACGCCTCCAGGGATGGGGCATACACAACTTTTCTGGGCAACCTTTACTAATGTCTCACGATCCTGCAAAACAGGGTTACAAAACACTTTCAAGCTCTGCTTCTGATAGATACACAGGTGTCATCTTTAACTCCCTGTGAAACTGCTGTAGCTGTTTAGCATGAGCAATGTTAGACAGAACATAGAACAGGACCTAAGTGTAGAAAGACTATGCATGGGATATTATTTGCAGAGTAGCACAAGTAATTTCACTGGACCTACAAAGTCCAACAGCAAAGCTATGTATGCTTTGCTACTTTCTATCAACTACTGTTTACTTAAGAAATGGAGAAAACAGAAACTCCTTCATTCCTGTAGCCAGCGACTTACCCTGCTCCTACATAAACCTTCTGTAATTTTACACATCAAAAGTTGTTAGTGAGAGGTCCATAATGCTTTATAGCATATGTTTATATGATTATCTCTAACCCTTTTTGTCTAAGCTGCCCAACACTAAAACTGCCCTATTGTGCTCCTTTTTCTCCCTCTTTTTTTTAAAAACCTTCTCTGTTTTGTTTTTGTTTGTTTGTTTGTTTGGGTTTTTTTGTTTTGGTTTTTTTTTTTTTTTTTTTTTTTTTTTTTTTTTTTCCTCTTTT
>NDXB01000109.1:44516-74681 GCA_002631895.1 Agapornis roseicollis
TTTTTTTTTTCCCTCTCTCTCAGTTAGACTTGAATGATGCAATATATTTAATCATAACTTCAGTTACGGTCAAAAGTTAATAAATATATGCAGAAAAAATGCTTACTAAGAAAAGTGGAGTTACTATGGGAACACATATTATGATTGAATAACCTGTGACATCTAATGGACCTCTAGGAAATACATGAAGTCAATCTTTCATGTCAGAATTGCTTGAGTTGCTCTTTACTTCTTATTCAAGATTTAGATTTGAACCCAGTTAATTTCTGCATTCATTCTTTCGGTAGAAAAATAGAAGACATCAAAAAGAACTTTAGAAATTCATTGAAAACTTGAAAGAATTTGAATTTGTACTATTTAAGACAAAATCTCTTACTAGCACATTAATGCATGATAAATACTCTGGGTAAGGCAGAGATCTGCAAAATGCATTAAAGCAACTAACATGGAGAACTTCCAGGCTCACCATCTGGGGAAGGGGAATCCTGATTTAGTTTCTGCTTTTTCCTAGCTGCTTAACTACTCCTGATCCACTTCTTTCTCAGATAGCACATATCTATTTCACTGTCACCTAGACCTATGAGATTAAGTTTCTCTCTTCATCAGTACTTGTGCTTATGTCAGCTTTAGACAATGAAAGAATAAGAAGGTGAGGAGCATTCAGGAGAAAGGGATTATTTTACACAGAGCTAGGCTGTGAACCAGTGCTCACAAAGGTGGAATTTTAACAAAGGGTAGTTACATTCAAAAGCCACCAAGGTTTTTTTTAGTATGAATAGGTGTTACAATGTTACAGGCAGAACCAGGAGTGTAACTTTTTTAAAGGGTTTTTTTTCTTTTTTTTTTTTTTCTTTTGTGAGAAAATAAGGGGGAAACCACCACATTTCTCACATACTTTGTACTAATGAAATGTTTCAAATTTTCAAAGAGAAAAATAAATAGTTTTTTAAACTCCTGAAGCAATATTTGACAGATTACTTGCTTCACAAGAAAAGCAGAATTTTCATCTTAATTTGAGGTGAAATTTAGAGATTAATTCTGAGAAGAATTAAGTGTAAAGGGTTCACAAATTGACTCGTCAGAATCTTTGAACCTTCTAAATTTTCATTACCCCACTTTAGGCATAAAGATGGTGCTGCTACATGTAACATTTGATTCTTCATGGGTTTTAATCTCAATTTTGTACTCTGCAAACCAATATTCATTTAATAAGAAAAATAGTAATATTAAAACCTTACCCTGTAATAATGATGATTGGAAAAATTGTTTGATCTCCTGAAGTTATTAGAGGAGCCACATTCTTAAGCTTTTGAAAAATTACGGAATTACTGAATTATACATGTCTACTTTTTCTTGGTTTCCTCTAGGAAAGGTAGCCACAATTGTACTTCCTGCTGTTCTGCTGGATCTACTGTTAACTAGAATTCCAAAAAAAGAGTGTTAATAGCCATGAAGATTTTCCTTTTATTTTGCAGAGTACTTTTGCAGTAAGGCATTCTGTATCTATATGGTCTTTATGTCTGAATGGGTAATCCTTAAAATGCTATCAGCAAAAGTTAAATGTATGAGGTTTGGCAGGGAAGTATTCAAAAGCCTGCTAGGGTATATACAAGATGATCTTTTGCTTTCTTCAGAGTTCTAGTCAAATGCAACATAATTTTGTCCCTTAGTCTGTTCTGGGCTGGATCTCTCTGTTCCAGCAGAGCATTAGGCACTGCAACTATGACTTCAGCATGCTGCAATCTTACTTCACTTGATTTAATTCTGTCACCCCCAAATTCTGCTCTGAGTTGGGGTTTTCTTCTGTTTCCATTTCCTGAAGGTTTCATAATGTGCTTTCTCTCAAAGAGCAAGGAAATAGAGGATTGAGGGAAAAAAATCAAACAGGAAATTGCTGTTCCCAGCAATGACCTCTCTGACAAGATGGCTGCCTTTCCTGTCAGCCAAGCTGTCCCACAGAGCTGTCTCCAATGAGTTTGGTCTGATCTAAGAGGGAAAGCAGCTCCAGGTTGTTTGGGAGTATTTTTGCTGATTTTTTTTGGTTGGTTGGTTGGTTGGTTGGTTGGTTGGGTGTTTTTTTCCTCCCAGCTATTGCTATGTAACAGATCCATTGTCTTGACCACATCCCTAAGCACTGGCCCAGGCTCCCACTGCTATTTTCAGATGCAGAGTTCATCTATTCCGTGTTACTGATAGGGTTAGAAACACACATTTTCTTGCAGACTCCAGACATAATGACTTTTAATGTGTATGTCACTGGCTGCTTCTATCTCAAGGATACTAAATGTATTGCAAATCTTCACAAACAGAAAGATCGTCATGGTTTTCCCCTCTAATCAGAAGAATAAAGAGCATAAGGAAAAGACCCTGAAAACACATGCTGTTTTCCTATGGATGTCACTGTCTCATGTGTACCAATGTAATACCAATGGGTTGGATTCTCTTCCTTGCTAATGTGGTTTTGAAGACCCTTTACAATCCATTGACATTACTTTAGCCTTAACAGATACCTATGAGTTAGTTCAGTTTTTTAATGCTCTTTAGCATCAAGGGAATTTTCATTCTCTATCCAGTGTTTTCCCTTCAGATCCCTACCAAAGCAATCATGTACTCAATTACATCATTAAGATGTGTGGCATGTCTGCATGTGTAAAAAGCAAACAAACAACCCCCCCCCAAAAACAAACAAATAAACAAACCCCCAAAACAGAACAAAAAAAGCCCACAAGCGCACTCTGCACCCCAAACCTACAGCCATTTATAGGGAATGTCTCAATAATGATATGTTTTTATGGAAGGCTATAGAACATTTATTGTTACCAAGAACGTAAGAGTTGATATGTGTTTGTGTTTGGAGAAGCATTTTTCTGGGTACATGCCAAGCTATCTTCAGTTTCTATAGAAGCAATGAAAATTGGTACCATTGCAATTGCCTGATTGTGGTCCATTACAACAGAATTAACATGAAACATCTAGAGAAGCACTTCAAAGTACATTTTTATGCAATAATCTGATTTGGAGTAGTCACTAGCTGAGGAAAAACTAAATGAAGATTAACACAACACACTGCATCAATACAGTGATAAACATTATTGTGGTCTGACTGGGAACAGTCAGCTAAATGCTCTTGTCTCAGTGCATTCCTACAGATCTGAGGGAAGTCAGGGCAGCAAAGAGGAAGACAGCTTGGGGATGACACTGTCCCATGACAGAAGTCAGTGAAATTTCATCTGTTATCACAGATTGGATGCACATCTAGCACAGCCATATCCTGGGCTGCATCAAAAGGAGCGTGACCAGCAGGTCGAAGGAGGTGATCCTGCCCCTCTGCTCTGCTTTGCTCTGCTCTGCTCTCATGAGACCTCACTTGCAGTATTGTGTGCAGTTCTGGTGTCCTCAACATAAAAGGGCCATGGAGCTGCTGGAACAAGTCCAGAGGAAGGCCACGAGGATGATCAGGGGACTGGAGCTGAAGATGGGCTGAGAGAGTTGGGTTAGTGTGAGGTGTCCCTGCTTACAGCAGGCGGGTTGGAACTAGATGATCTTAAGGTCCCTTCCAACCCTAACTATTCTATGATTCTATAATTCTATGATTCTATGCTGGGGAGGGGCTCTTCCTTAGGGACTGTAGTGATAGGACAAGGGATAACAGGTGAAAACTGAAACATGGGAAGTTTAGATTGGATATAAGGAAGAAATTCTTTCCTGTTAGGGTGGTGAGGCACTGGAATGGGCTGCCCAGGGAAGTTGTGAGTGCTCCGTCCCTAGCAGTGTTCAAGTCCAGGTTAGACAGAGCTTTGGGTGACATGGTTTAGTGTGAGTTGTCCCTGCTTATGACAGGGGGGTTGGAACTGGATGAATCTAAGATCCTTTCCAACCCTAACTATCGCATGATTCTATGATAGCTTAACTGCCTGAAACAGAGCACAACAAACTGTCTGCAGCATGAAAGATGCCAAAGAATCATACCCTATGGAAAAAAAAAAAAAAATCCAAAATAGTAGCAATGACAACATTTTAAAAAACCAGTAACAACATTTCTATAGTTAACCAATTTGCTTGCCACACATCTGTTCCCTAAAGTCCCTAAATCCATCACCTAGTGGCCAGCAACAAGCTCCAAACCTCTGCATAGCGGTCACCTGATTCACATGATGCCTGATCCTCTTGGGTTCTGCCTGCATGCAGGAGTGAAGCCTCCCACAGGGTAATGTTGTATGATCTGCACTAGCTTCTGAATTACGCTGAGAGCCTCAAGACTCTGAAACTAAAGGAAGGAGCATCCTTCCTGTCCTGCATTTGATCCAGAGACTTTCATTCAAACTGCAAAGAGTATGCCTAGAACAAGGACCAAACCTAAGTTCCATCCCTTCTTGCGTGTTCCTACTTACTTGATCTTTGCTTCCTTGGTTCCCCAAATGATAGCCATGCAGGACAAATATTCCTCAGATATTAAAATTATATCAGGGCCATTGCAATATACAGCTGTTTTAAGGCAAACAACCTCACTACAAAAGTTTTTTTTGTGAACTTTATTTGGTCATGTGTCAAAACCTGCAGAAGTGGAGTCCCTTCTTTGAAGTGTCGTAATGGAACATCTGCGGTATCAATGGGTGGTGGCAAGAGCAATCATTTTTCAAACATACACTCAGTAAAGAAGAGAGCATGAAGTGACAGACTTTAACTTCATCACACTCCTGGTTTAATGCAAACATGTTCCCTGTTTCTGGATGCCATCAGTTTTTGCAGGAACAGGCTGGTGTTATTAGATACAACATATAAAATCACATGCTTTTCCACAGCAGCTATAAAGATAACACGTCATCAGCATATCAGAGAAATTCATCAGCACACAAGATCGCAGGCACATTGTTTACATTCAGGGCAACTCAACACTGAATCACTGCAAGTGTGCTGAATGAGGCAAAGATGAGCAGCACCAGAAATTGACGGATTTGCCTCAACAGGCAAAACATCAGTTGTACAGTGTCAGTAGGGAGAAACAAGATTATGAGGAGAGATATAATTTAAATTGAATATAAATTATTTATCAAGCTTAAGAAGGCTTGGTATACTCTGTTACTCATGAGTTTGGGTTACCAAATGGTTAATTTAGTGTTTTGGGGTGTGTGGGTAGTTCTGCTACTGGCTGACAAGTTCTTTGAAGGAGAGATTTTGAAAAGAATACATTTCCATGTGCCTCAGAAAACAGCCAGATATAACAATTTTTTGGCAGATATGCTTGGCAGAAACAGTTTTGGAAAAAATTGACCTGTGATATTTTTCAGTACTTTTGAACATAGTACTCAGATGACAGAGTGAGAGGCTTTTGTATATTTATATCATCATAGAAAAAAACTCTATAAAAATGTCAGGCTTCGAGTTAGTTTTGCTTGCTTCCTTCCTTCTTTGAAGGACACCTACCTCCTGGTCCTACATATAGGACTTTACATTAAGCTTTTTATTTCTCCTCTATGACACAGTCATTTTAAATAGAGAAATAAATACATTAACCTTAAGAATGCCAAAATAAGGACTGGTTCAAAATTTTTTCTAATTTTTTTTTTTTTTAATAAATCTGAGACAGATTTGAAAATTTTTAGTATTGCCAAATAGATTGTTTTATCTTTTGTTGTTTTTTTTTTTTCCCAAATGAAAACAACTGCTGAAAAACTGAGCCCAGGTCTGGTACTCTACTGCATTGGGGCCAGTAAGGTATAATGTCCCAAGACCACATACAAAGGGGTAGCACTGGAGCTGAGTAAGGAACAAGATGTATCCTGGTTGTCTGACTGCATGGACTTCCCTAAACCACCCTCTTTTGTCAATTGCCTTTGCAGAGACATAGGCAGTCAGGCTACATCATGGTTATACTGAAAGCCTGGACACAGCAATCATCAAGATCGGGGGAAGCCAGAGGAAAGCCAGAAGATTGCAAAGTTGCCCACAACAAGGAAATAGAGGAAAGAACTTGCACCTATATTCTCAGTTTTTACCAGGAGATCTTCACAGAAATTCTTAATTCAGAGCCTAATTGCTAGTAAAGCAGTTGGATTAGGGATATAAGTAACAGGAGCAATATTGAGCACATAGCAGTGACTCCCTAATATGCATGCAGTGTTCAGCAAGGGAAGGTTTCATGCTGGCTGGACACCAGTAGCACATGTAGCTCAGCTGTAGCCACACATATTCATGTATAGAAACTTGGGCATCTATTTTTCACCAGTGTGGCAAATTAAGAAATAATATGAACCCTTCTGGTGGCTTGCTGATACTCCAGCGTTGTTCCATTTTTTCCCTGCCATGGCAGGGGGGTTGGAACTAGATGATCTTAAGGTCCTTTCCAACCCTAACTATTCTACAATTCTATTATTCTATGTTTTGATACATCCATGAGGCTTGGAGCTTTGCAGATTGAATAAGATACAGTGCAAAGACAAAATAATTACAAAGTTATGGTCTTGATTACACTTTTGCTTGTAATTTGGTAGCACCGTAATAGTTATCTGTCATACCCTTTAAAATGTAGAATGAAAGCAAGGGCTTGCAAGGAGCTATAAGGTGTCATGGTACTTTCTGGAGAGATTGGTTTCTGTTGACATGTGCATGTCTTTATCCACTACTCCAGCTTTTCTCATCACAGTTGTCTGTTCAGAATTAGAACAGATGCCCCTCAGCTACTCAACTATCAAGGCAATATAATTTATGCAGTTTAACCTAAACCAAACCTTTACAACCTTTAAAGTATCCAACCTGCCTATAGTGGCACTGTATATCATGTTCTGAAGGACTCATGTTTTTAAAGAGAACAATATCCCACTGTAGAGCCCTGTTGGTCATTTTTTCTATTGAAAGACTTGTCTAGTGTGAAGCAGGCATACAATAATTATTTAAACACAGTTCATAGTATCTTACATTCATGATAGATTTAAAACAAAGTAATCACTGTTGTCAAACTAGATGCTTGAATTTAGATAGCAAAGACCCTATTTTAGTTACCTTAAAAAGTAGTGCTTCAGGGAACTATCACCTTACTGAAATCAATGGAGCAGTGTTTGCTGTGCACATAGAAACCGATGGCATTTCTAGAAAAGCTAATATAGGTGCACTATCTTGGGAAAGACTGCTTGATTTAAAGAGACACCAAACAGCTCTTTCTAGTAGAATAACAGTTACACAGTGACTAAGTGTGAATGTCAAATCCTACTCAAGGTCAAGGCTGCAGTCCCCAAAGCACCCAGGAAACACATATGGAAGAAAAACCCTTGCCCTTAAATAGAACCTGTTCAAAGCTAAGAGGTGAAAATTGTTGCTGAAGTTTTCACAGCTGCCAAACACAGGACCTGGTCTTCAAAATGCATTTGCCTGTACTGCCAGGTATTAAACACAGAACTAAAAAATGCTTTTGAAATAATTTGCGCCAGGTTATGTACCTTACAACCACTCAATCTAAGCCAAAATATATAAAAGGCCTTTTTTCATGTAACTTCATTTTTCATTATAATTTTACTATGCTAGTGTCTATGTTCAGAAAGGCATGGACTGTATGTGATTTGTAATTGGGAAGAGCTTCCTGAATCAGTGCCTAAAATAGACAAGATGGAAGGCAGTGTTAAGGGAAACCAGCTTGCTTTCTTGGACCCATCTTCCCTTCAGGGCTTTATGCACTGCACCAAGCATACACCTCAAGAGGTCAAAGTCTCTCCTGAAGCCTAGGGTAACAAGCTTGCTGCACATCCTCCTTGCCATCCTCAGGATAAAAAACCCTACCATTTCATGGCTACTGCAGCCAAGGCTGCTCTTGAGCTTTGCATTGCTTACCAGCCTCTCTCTGTTGGTGAGGACAAGGGCCAGAAGAACACCTCTGCTTTTTGGTTCCTCCATCACTTGGAGAAGGAAATTATTATCAACACATTCCAGGAACCTCCTAGGTGGCTTGTGCCCTGTTCCTCCAACAGGTGGCTGAAGTCTCCCATGAGGACCAGGGCTTGTGAACACAAGGCTGTTCTTATCTACAGAGGGCCTTCTCCACTGGGTCTTCCTGGTCAGGTATCCTGTAACAGACTCTCCATGTAACGTCCCCTCTCCCTTTGCTCCCTTACATCCTGATCCATATGCTCTTGGTCAGTTTCTCAAATATCCCCAGGCACAGCTCTGCACACTCCAGCTGGTCATTGACATACAGGGTGGAATCCTTTCCTCATCTACCCAGCCTGTCTTTCCTGAAAAGCCTGTATCCTTCCATTTCAACAGTCCAGTCCAGTCCAGTCCAGGGTGCCCTCGTGGCAGGTGATGCTGTGGTTCTTCAAGGGCTCCTGGCTAATTCATTAAGTGTTGGGATACATAAAGCTGATGGACTAAACACAGAGTTCCAATATGGACCAAAAAGAGGATAAAGGTGTTCTTGAATGGCTCCCTCTCTAGTAAAAACTCAATTTTTAGACAGGGTTTTTATATTGGTAGCATGCTTGACCTGAAGCCTATACTGTTTCCCAGGACTGTGCAGTACAGAGGTTAGAGCTCCAGAAGAAGCATTTCCAATCAGGCTCTGATCCTGCTTTTAAGCATCAGTGGTGCTCTCTGCTACCTGGTTTGTTACTTAGATGAGCAGATTTTCAGTCTCAGTACTTCATGTTTCAGATCATGACTACTTCATGTAGGCATACATCTTCCTATTCTCAAAGACAATAAGGTTTCTACAGACTTTAGTATGGTCCTTCTCACCATTGCTACATGGCAGGGATAAGTGTTAGGGTCAGAGCAAATAAGTAGGAGGAAGGACTGCTGTAACAGAGAGAAAAAAAAAAAAGGATGAAAGTTTGCTCACAGACAAATAAAGGCAGAGAGATGTCTGGGAATTCAATTTTTTGCCTCTTCTCTGGATAATGTTACCATTCTCTCCTGGAGCACATACTGATTTTGGTTCTCAAACAACCCTTAGCAAGTATTATCCTGGAGTCAGTAAATTCTACTAGGAGCTATGCACCTGTTCTCTCATTTTTATCTCCAAAATCTACTGACAGTTTCTTTCACATGCCAGAATACATCAAACTCCATACGTAGGACACATCATCTCACACTGGCAGGGAGTGTGATATTGGAACAACACATGATTCGGAATTACAGTATAGATTTTTGCATGCTATTCTTTTATATTCCACTTGTAATTAATTATGTCCAAGGCTATCAGATGTGATGTGAAGTACACTTTAAAAGAGTAGCATGGGCTTTCTCTTGGCATATTTATATTAAAATCAAATACTTTTCTTTTTTAAACAGGAAAGAAGATGTTTGTTTGGGCTACAAATGATGTGAAGAGTCTTTCAAAATGTGACATTCCCAAATGTGTCGTCAAACAATGAGAACAGTTACCACAGTAACACAGTTCAGCTTCTATTTCCCCAAGTGGATGATGAAATAATGATTAATTATCCTCATGTTGGTATGGTTACTAAGCCAAATGCATTTATTTAAAAACCTGCTTTTCATGGACATCTGTATACATTTAATCTATGAGAAGAAGATGAAAAGGCATGTGAGCAATGTCAAAGCAAAATTTTACTTTCAATTTTTCAGAAATACCCACATTTTTCTTTTTCTGCATCAATCCACCAGTAGCAGCTGATTCAAAAATAGATGCTTCAAGTGGGATTCTCAAAATAATTGCCACCATTACTCAGCCTGTTAAAAGCAGTTGTAGAACTTGGGTTTTTTTTCGTCAATCAGATTTAGGCCATTGCCAAAATATTTTCAGAATGATCCTGGAAGACACATTTGTAAACTGTGGAAGTTTGCTCTAGACTCATCCTGAAGGCCACTTTTATTGTGTTATCACAGTTCATTACTTCTACACTGGTAAGTTATGCTTTCTCAGTACATGAGCCTAAAAGCAACTCAGGCTTCAGCAGACTTTGGCCTGAAGAATTTGAGATGCCTACACTATCTGTCTGGATATCCTGAAGGTCATAATGTGTGAGGCAACCACTGAAATAAAAATTTCTGAAGCATCATATTCTGGTAAAGGCCCCATATCCTTCACAGAGACACAAAAACCTCCACAAATGTGACTTTTTAACACAGAGGGCAGAGCACAAGCCCTATGAGGAGAGATTGAGAGAACTGGAGTTGTTTAGCCTGGAGAAAAGGAGACTCAGAGGTGACCTTATCACTCTCTACAACTTCTTGAAAGGAGGTTGTAGACAGGTGGGGGTTGGTCTCTTTCACCAGGCAGCAACGGACAGAACGAGAGGACACAGTCTCAAACTGCACCAAGGAAGGTACAGGTTGGATATTAGGAAGAAGTTTTACATAGAAAGAATAGTAAAATGTTGGAACAGTCTGCCTAGAGAGGTGGTGGAGTCACCATCCCTGGATGTGTTTAAAAAGAAACTGGATATAGAACTTGATGACATGGTTTAGTGGAGGTATAGGGCATGGGTTGGACTTGATGATCTTAGAGGTCCCTTCCAACCTGGTGATTCTGTGATTCTGTGAACTGGTGCCCGCATGCCAGAATTTTCCAAAGGACTTGGCTTGCCATGTCAGTCTTAAACTTTTTATCCCTCAGATGAGATGAAGTGGGACTTGACTTGGAGTAGACTACCTCAGGAAAGATAAGAAATTGTAGGGAAAAAGGTGTTATATTTGAAAGCTCGGATTTTCCACAGAAATATTCTTTAGAGGATGATGTGTTTGATTAAAAAAATCCAATGATTTTTAGGAAAAATTTTCAGCTAGACCAATTTAGCTGTCTTGGGATATAAAATAATGGCATAAATGCTTCTGAATGAGCTATTTTTCCAGAGGAGAGTTGGTATGATTGGAAAGGCGGATGACTTTTTAAAATGCAGCTGCTTCCCTCAGGTATCTGCATGAATAATGAATCCCAAATATATTTAAAGGCATTCAAAATGCCCTCAAATGCAGAGGGTTCCCTTGGCCTGGATTCCAGCAACAGACATCTAAGCATTGCAGAAAATCCTACTTGGCACATACTGCACAGTTCAGGAGCCTAAAGTCTTCACAAAGTTCTCTCTGATAATTTCAGATCTCTTAGGCTCCCCTCAATAATGAAGCCTATGTGTCACCTTCACAGCGACTCATCCTTGGAAAGGAAATAGTTTTAGCAGGCATTTAAGTTGTTATCAATATTAAATATATGGACCATATTCACATTAAATCAGTCTAACTGATGTTACATACATGCATACACAATTTCATATATGAGTGCCTGTCTAGGTTTTTCTGTACTGTTTTTCATGTATTAGAAATTATCTTAAGAAAGAAGCAATATGTCACACTTAACCTATGTTCCATCTAATGGGCAGCTGGACACATAGACAAGAAAATACATTTAGTGTGCTCCAACCAAACCCACAGTCTGGACAACCAGTGGACTAAGACCTCACACGTATTTCTTGCAAGGCACCCAAAGGAGTTAATGCTTTTCTCCACCCTATGAAGCTGGATGCTTTCTGAATTATATCTGTCTCCTAGTTCTAAGGGCTAAAAACATCAGCTACACATATATCATCATCATCCAAGAAAGGTTTCAAAAAAGAAGGACTCTTGCTTGGTAGATATGTCTTCTGGATAGCAGTTGCAAGAGAGACTTAAGAATCCTACTCCATCGGACTTCTAAATGCATTCTTAAATGTTTTTGAGTGCCGTAACAATATGAACGGTTTCAGGACAGTGCTTCTTATTATGTTTGTAGTGTCACCAGTCATTGTAGGAAAACCTTGGTGCTTCTCAGAGTGTGAGGTGGCTGCTCAAAATTTTTAGCTTCACATTTGGAACAGTATTTAGAGAATCATTTCTTTACCCCAAAAAGGACTTGCTTAAATTTCAAATCCTGATTTTTGAAGAGGAAAAAGAGACAATGTTAAAGTTACCTCAGCCCCTTACCTCAGTTAAAAAAACAAAAAAAAAAAAAAAATTAAGAAAGGAAAAGAGGAGAAAGAATTAAATGCCAGCGAATAAGTCTGGAGTATAAGAAGATTTTAGTATATGAGCCAAGAACTGAAATCAGATGATATTTTGTACCATTTATGTCAAACAGGCCACAGAGAGAAGTAATTTTAGGAACACAAGTAGAAGGTGAGGATATGTTCAATTGAAAAGATAAGGTACAATATTAAAGAAAAACTACTTTTGGATGGGTGCAATACAAATTTTAAGATTACTTGTGACTCAGTGCATTGAAAGAGATATGCAAGGCAGAACAATTTCATTTTTTATTTATCCATTTAACTTGTTCCTTTCTTATATTCTCAACTTTGAGAAAGTGGTTTTAATGTTAGTTCTGGTTGTTTGTTTTTTCTCCAAACTAAAATCATTAATGCCCTTAGAAAACAAAACAAAACAAAACAAAACAAAACAAAACAAAACAAAACAAAACCAAACCCAAAGAGAACCTAAAACCACTGCTAGTGACTCATCTGTCTGGATTTTTTTTTTAAATGGAGCATGACATTTTAATTGAGGTAGGAAAAAGAAATCAGACTATCAGCATACAAAAGATAAATCCGAATAAGATTACACTTTTGTCAGCTTTTATATGAATATCTACTACTTTTTTGTAGTATTTTATTTTATTGCTCAGCACCTCTATTTCTGAACAGCATGGAGCCCAGGGACAACATAATATTGAAACGGCTGACCCAGCTTTTATCTGACATGAATAGAAATCTAGTTCTTCTCCAGTCCTCTCCTGCACTCAACTGTAAACACACAGACTCACTTCAAAACTGAATTCAGATTTTGCTGTTAATCATAAATAAATCAGTCACTAGACATGGTCCTTAACAGGAATGAACTGGGCTAAGCAGATAGACTGAAGGACACTTGATTTGCAGATAACTAATTATCTGGTCTTTTCTGCTTAGAAGTGAGGAAAGATCTATCTTATTCCCAAAAAAGAAACACAGCAAATTAAGATGTAGCCACTAGGCTGACCAAAATAGTATGTCTTGGAAAGCTTTAGGAAATTTGGAGTCCCAAACTGAGTGAAATTAAGTTTCCATTTCTTTTAAACAGAAATGGGTAATATTCAAAGATTGAATTATGCAATCAAAGAATGTTTTGGGTTGGAATGGACCTTAAAGATCATTTAATTTCAACGCCCCTGCAATGGGACATCTTCCATTAGACTAGGTTGCTCAAAGCTCCATCCAACCTAGCCCTGAACACTTCCAGGGATGGGGCATTCACAACTTCCTTGGGCAACCTGTTCAGGTGCTTCACCACCCTCACAGTAAAAAACTTCCTCCCTATATCTAATATTCTTCCCTATATCTAATATCCTATCTTCTTTCAGTTTAAAGCCATTATCGTTGTCCTGTCACTTGTAAAAAGCTCCTTTCCAGATTTCTGGTAGGCCCCCTTTAGGTATTGGAAGGCTACTATAAGGTCTCCCCTGAGCCTTCTCTTCTCCAGGATGAACAAATCCAACTCAGCCTGTCTTCATAAGAGAGGTGCTCTAGGATTCAGATCGTCTTCATAACCCTCCCCAGACTCACCCCAACAAGTTCATGTCCTTCTTATGTACTGAACACAGTACTTCAGGTGGGGTCTCATGAGAGCAAAGCAGAGGGGCAGAATCACCTCCTTTAACCTGCTGGCTAAGCTCCTTTTGATGCCACCCAGAATATGGTTGGTTTCTGGGCTGCAAGTACAAACTGCCAGCTCATGTTGAGTTTCTTGGCACCCAGCATCCTGAAGTCCTCCTCCTCGGGGCTGCTCTCAACCCATTCTCCAACCAGCCTGTACTTGTGCTTTGAATTGCCCCAAACCAGAGGCAGGACCTTGCCCTTGGCCTTGTTGAACTTCATTACATTTTTGCTGGCACACCTCTTTGAGCATGTCAAGGTCCCTCTGGATGGCATTCCTTCCCTCCAGCGTATCCACTGAACCACACAGCTTGGTGTCATCAGCAAACTTGCTGAGGGTGCACTCAATCCCACTGTCCATGTTGCCAAGAAAGATGTCAAAAGCAGTGGTTCCAATACTAACCCCTGAGGGATGCTGCTTGTCACTGGTCTCCTCTTGAACATTGAGCCATTGACTGCAGCTCTGGCTGGAGTGTGACCATCCAGCCAGTTCTTTATCCAGCAAGTGGTCCATCCATTATCCATGCCTCTCCAATTTAGAGACAAGAATGTCATGCAGGACAGTGTCAAATTCTTAAACATTTTCTATACTGAGCACTAATGTCACCCAGGCTCCTGTGGCACGTGCTTGTCATTACTTTTAGAATCTATATCTTTTTCTGGAACTAAAGACAAGTGGATACATCTACACTTGTGAGCCAGTCCCCTTTGACTTTCATTTTTCCTGAATGGCACCTCCAGTAAAACAAGGCAAGTTCTCTACCTACATAAGCACTCTCATTTTCCCACAGTGTGTTTTGGTTTGGGTTGGGAAATTTCATATCAACATCACATTATTTCAGGATCTCTACAGGAATAGTTCTAGGAACTGCACCAGTTGCTCCTCTACGTGCTATGAACCACTGACAGCAATACGTCTTCAACCACACTAAGTGAGGAGAAAATTGAGAAACAGGAGGAGGGGGCAGGTAGAAAAAAATCTCTTCTATGAACACGTGTAGTAGAGCAGCCTTTTCAAAATGTTAGCCTAGTGCACTGATTTATTACTGCCTTCTCTGAAGTGATGCAATCAAGGCATCAATTCATGTAATCACTCACCACATACAACACCATTACCTTATCTTTGGAAAATGAATACTCCCCTAAGAGTCCCTTATTTTGTGCTGTTAATTATTGTTAACAGTGATCTTGAATGCAATTGCAGATGACTCTCCTTTTATACAATTTCTTTCTTTATATCCTTTTTTTAGGAAGCTGTCAGAAGCATTTGGTTTGGAGCTGATACATATTCCAATACTGATCAAACACAGCTTTGATTTCCTTTTGTTCCCTCCTTTTCTCTATCACTGGTTCAGTTACATTTCACAAATCAGGAATGATGAAAAAGACAGACTAGGAACTAATTCTCAAAGTGCAACTTGGAAGAAATACAATTTGAGCCATTGTCCTTTATCTTTCAAGCACCTAAAATGATCATTAATATGTCATAGATGAAAGGGAAAAATTCAGATGCAAAGGGAAAAATTCAGATGCAACCATTACAATTGGGCTGCATTATAGATAACAGTTACTAGAGAGATTTCAAGAGAGCTTAATTTGGGAGTAAAAGAGCCTTTGAGAAGAACTGAGATGTGTGCTTCTTTACCCCCCAATGAGAGCTTTTGAAAAATGATTCATTATGTCATTAGATCACTTTAAAAAGTATGGCAGAAACATAGAGGGCAGTAGCTCGTAAAGCCATAAATCTGACCTGATTCCTAAGTGACAAGAGCTTGCAGGCTGTGGCCTTTTTATTTCATCACAGTGCAACATGCTATGGATTGTTCTGCCTCCTCCCTTATACAGCTATTTTTCAAAGGCATCTGTTTACTTAACTGGCACGATTTCTGGAGACCTTTCTGTTCCTCTATAGATTTCTAGGCAGTGCTCCTCTTGCTTCCTTATCTTCCATCCTAGCTTCTGCCACTGTCTCCCAACTTGCCTCCTACTTACTAGAGGTGCCTCTGTCCACCTTCTTTACTCCTGCTTCTTTTTCCAGCTGTACTGGTGGGAAGGTCAACCTAACAAGCTCAGAAAAATCAGTACATGTGAGACCTGCTCTGAGGTCTTTTACCTGCTGCTGGAGTCCTTCAAACTGTGAGTTACTATCTCTACTAAAATTCTGCACCACCAGAAAACAGCATTCCTACAGATTTTAGCTTTTATGATGCACCATTATTGATTTCTCTGTTGCTTCATACTGATTCATCTGAATTTAAATGGGTATTGTTAACATAAAGTAATTCACTGCTGCTTCCATTTTAGATCTGTAATTTGAGAAAAATGTCCTGAAGTAGTGACAGGCACTTCCGAAAGACACCACCACTTTCAGCTAAAGAAGGCTTGGAGAGGATTTCTTTGTCCCATGGCAGTCACTGTCAGTTCATCAGAAGGAAAATTTTATTCCGCAGATGATAGCATAGCATGGTGCAATCCATGTCCACAGCAGAAGGATCAACTCCTGCCTTCTATGCTGTATCCAACAGAGATATTCACAACCCAACCACAAGCAAAGTTAACCATGTGCTTCACCCTTCATCCCACCCTGCATCCCTAGCCTGTGCTAGCTCTGACCAAAGGGCTCTGGATCCTGGGAGTGGCCAAAAGACATATTCTAGGAAGGAATATCAGAGTAAATCAAACATAGAGTTATATCTCTCTCATATGCTCCCCAGCCTCCACTTTCCTGAGCTGGACATTGGTTTTCTGTCTTATAAACCCTCACAGTGTACATTTCTTCATTAACTTTCTTGTCTCCACTTGAACCCCTTAAAACCACTGCAGCCAGTACAGCTTTGGGCAGAAGTGCCACACACAAGAGCTGCCTCTATTTGCTTGTTTTCAACCTGCCTCCTGCTAATTTCACTTGATAACCCTCACTCCTCTTGTAAGAGACAGAGGGTGAAGTTATTTCTCTCTCCATTCATGCTGGGGGCAAGTAAGGAACATCAAAGAGCATAAGAACAGACATTTTAAAGACTCAAATTGATATCTGAGAACCTTTTGAACAAGAAAACAAGGTCTTTCTTTAACAGTTTCATGCATACTTTAAATGTGGTGATGATGAAAGACCAGTCTCGAACTGGAGAGGAGCTGTAATCCTGCACATCTCATCTAGGAGCTGGCTGCACTTAGCTTTACATGAGACTTTCTGGAAGGATCTATGTATGGAGAACATTACCAAAGCCCCTGCACACTGCCTGTGAGTTTTCATTTTCATTAAATAGAGATAAGTTGGCCACCTACTGTTCATATTCTCATATCAATCAGATGGATTTCTCTCACATCAAGAGAAACTAAATGATTTTAGTTTAAAACAGATGGCAAACTGTTGGCAGGAGCTTTCAGAGACATCAACAATTGTACAGTAAAGGACTCATAGGACAGATGAGAAATGAAATACCCAGTGCTAGAAAGTGACCTGAAATTTAATCCAAGGTATAGTACATCACACAGCAGGATGTTGAAAACTTTCCTACAGATCTGCATTCTGCAACTAGCTCCTGTCTCTTTCAAGGACAGAGCAAAAGCCCCAGTTTAAAAGGACATTGCCTTTTGGAGCAATGAAAATTCACATCCAAGTCTGGATCAGCCTATTCGCATGTTTCTCACAGAGTGTTTCAAACAGAGTTTCTGTCTCTCCTGAGCCAGGTGAGAAAAACTTCTTGGTAAGACAGAACAGCTGAAACAAAACACTGCAAAAGCAATTTGTAGTCATAAAAGACAGTCTGTCAGCCTATCAAACATAAGCATATAAAAGATTCCTGAAAAACACACACATAATTACCCTACTATCTAGGTTGTCACCTGCCTGAAATCCTAATTTAAACACCTGGCTGGGGAAATATTGCTGTTGGGACACAAAGGCAGGTCAGCAAGTACAAATATGCTGAGGTTGGAAAGACTCACATTTCACTTTGTAGAGTCCTGAACATGGGGGACTGCTTTTCTTTGGGTGCAGAGGCTACTGCTGGAATGAAGAGCACTCCCTCATAACAGGCAACCTGACTACAGGCTATCCATGTTACAGGAGATGAGTCTGCCAGCTTCCACATAAATATTCTTGGTGATTAGAAATGGAAACACAGGCCAAGGGCTTTTTAATTCAGTCTTGAAAAAGCGAGTCAGCAAGACATGTGGAGTGACAGCTGTTATGTGGCATTTAATTGAAGCTGGACCCACAAGCTGTTGCCACAGCTCAGGATGCTGTTTCAGTAAGTCAGCTAGCGCATCCCCTAACATTATCGTCATTGCAAATCAGCCATTATCCCTAATCATCCTTCTAGCATCCCTATTCATCACTTCATGATACCCTGAACTTTTGATCATCCTGAACTTTGGCTGTCATCCTGCTGAGAGCTCTGAATGACTGAAAGAAGACAGTTTTCTTGAGGAAATCCAAAGAAAAGCTGGAATTTTACACCTTCTGTATACACTGACAAGTCAAAAATTGTTTTGGATCCTATGGAAGGTTGCTTAAATCTTAAAAAAAATACATTAAATGTCCTTTCCTGGGGCTTCAAAGCTTCTCTTATTATGGGAATATAGAGATTTTCTTATGCATGCATGCCTTTTAATTACCACTTAGGCATGCATTCAGTTTCCCCAGGATCACACAGTCCCTTTTCCTTATGCTTTCTCATAACTGTTTAGTGAGTCAAAACTCTTCTGCAGATGAGCCTAAGCTGAACCAAATGCTTTTAGAGCCTGGTATGTTTTTCTTAAGCTGTTTGTCTCTCTCTCAGAACTCTTTTCATAGCCTGGCTCTCCTGGGCTCCTTTGTACAGCCCCCAGGCCTTCCCAGATTCCCCAAGAGTCATACTTCAGTGAAATCAGTGGGGTTCCATTTTTGTTAGAATGGTTATGTGCCAGTAGTTTAACTGCTTTGGCTATTTTTTTTTTCTTTTTCTAAATCATCAGAACAAAACTCTATTATGACTCAAAAAGTTGCACTTAAGCCAATATTGATGTAACATATTATTTTCCAAAACATAGCACCACTTATCTCTGCATTTCCAGTATTCTACTGCTAGAAGTCATTTCATGTAGTAAATCCCAACTTTTTTTCCTTGTACAGAAATGCTGACATCTGTTAAAAGCACACACATTTTTACAATGAGAAGACCAGCACACCAGTGTAAAACTTTCCAATATAATGAAAATAAATTTAAAAAATTAATAAAAACAATCACCTCCCCCATGTTGTTCCTGAGATGGACTTCTTCTTTTCATCTGTCTTTCCTCTTTGACCCCAAACTGACTCGATTGCACACCAATCAGCTCAACCCATCCAGCACATTTTTCAACCAGTTCCAGAATGTTCTTTCTAAATCATTGTGTGCTTGGAGCTTTTCTGTAATCAGTGAAGGTATAGGACAGATGCTCTTACCTCCCAAAACACATAATCTTCTCTCCCCATCCTGTTTCAAGAAAGTAGGATTCCAGAAGTCAGTGCTTAACGTTGCTAAAAGAACTCCCTTTACAGTGACTAAGAGCAGTAGCAAGACTGCAACTTGCAAAATGGTTATATCCAGGGAGGACTGAAGGCTGTCTACCACTCTTTACAACAGGCAAAGCTGCAGAGCCAGGACCTGAAGAGAAATCACAAGTGAATTCACAAGGGTTATTTTCTTTCTTTTTTTTTTTTTTCTTTTTTTTCTTTAAATCTGGAAGAGGAGATTGCTCTCACAGTGCAAACAAAATAAAAACTCTTGATATGGCCTGTACTACATGNTGCAGAGCCATGAAGAGAAATCACAAGTGAATTCACAAGGGTTATTTTCTTTCTTTTTTTTTTTTTCTTTTTTTTCTTTAAATCTGGAAGAGGAGATTGCTCTCACAGTGCAAACAAAATAAAAACTCTTGATATGGCCTGTACTACATGTGTGCTTCATAGTTCCCAAACTAGCTTGGAAGAGCAAAACTCAAGCAAACACTATAACCAAACATCAGGCTGAGGCAACATAGGGATGTAGGTACTGCACAGTTTCCAAATCAACCTCACTTAACCCTGACATTGCTTAAACCACTTTGGAACTTCAATGATTTTGACCTGAGCTTCCAGAGTACAAAGGGAACTTAGGGGCGATGCAGTCTGCAGAGTGAATTTTGTTGTGATGATAACTTTGCCCAGTTCTGCTCACACATTCAGGACGCAGACTGGGCTGCAGACTCTCTCCTTGGGGTCAGATTCTCTGACCTGGGGAGAAAGGCAGGCTCAGGATGAATTGCAGTGAAGTAGGACAGAGAAATTTGGTACAGGGGAACACCAAGCGGATCAGTACAGGTACACTCTCCCTACAATTAAAAGCAGCCATCTTCCTCCAGAATATATGGACAGCTAGTCCTGGCATCAGAGGATCCTTCAGAAGAGGCATCACCCTTCTTTTTGCAGAAGGAGGTTGGTGTAAGCACTGATGTCAATACACACCAGGTCCATACAGTAGGCATCTGATTCAGAGTGGTGTAAACAGTGTTAAAACCTCACAGGAAGTCAGGAAAGTTGGAATTTTCTTTCTAATGTTTTATGGCACTCATATCACAACATACTGAAGAATACTGGATGTACACAGCAAAACATGCCTTCTTAAACCACTACCTTTTTCTTTTTCTTTTCATGTGTCATCTGCAGGATTCAGGTATATAGATTGCAAACAATTTTGGATTTATCTGAATCTTTGGGTTTTTCACAAATACCTGGAGGCAGCCTGGCATAGACACCCTGTGGTATAACTTAACATCTATTATCTCTATCACTCTATTTGATTCAGCCAATAGAACATTTAATCAAAGGTCTCTTTGGAGTTTCAAGCCTGTCTAAATGCCTCAGGTGTTTTCAATATTTATTCTCTACAAAAAATGCATCCCAAAATGATAAAGCATTGTGAAAAGAGAACAAACAGCAAATCCAGCTTTGTTCATTAACAGTCAAGTGATGGCTGGGAACACAGGACATGTCAGGCTGTATTCATCTAACTTGGTCCCTTCTTTTCAAGGACAGCTGACATCAGATGCTTCAGACAGAGGTGGGAAGAACTAATGCAGACAGAGGCAGGCAAATTTGCCTCTACATTGGTCCTGCCCTGATCCCACAGATCTGCTATGGTGCCTCACACTGCGGGGGCTGATAATCTTCCTCAGTCTTAACCATGTGGGAGCAATAGTGTGGGAAGCATGGCACAAAGGTAAGCACTCCCACGCAGGAAGACAAAGCATGCCATGGGAAAAGAGGGACCACAGTATATTAACCCCACACAGCCAATCTGCCAAAGAACCCAGAGTGTGGAGATTTCAATCATACAATGAGAACTACCAGAACTTTGCCCACTGCTGCTGGGTGATCTGATATGCTTCTTGGTTGTAACCATGTTATTCTGTTTCTGAGCCAGGGTGAGCTGAGCATCACCCTATAAATTGCAGTCTTTCTGCTTCAGCAGCAGAGACTGAAAAACTGAACTGTATAGGTTCATTACTGGCAGATAGAGCAGGAATAATCAGTAAAGAAACATTTCAAGGATCAGTGATTAGTACTGAAGCTTACATGGTCATCATACATTAAAGGAGTAGCTCCACACAAGAATAATTGTGGCATGAAGAAATTGGCTAGATGGATGAGGGAGAGGTTGAAAGGCAGTCTATCAGAAATCCTGAGATTGCTGAAAAATCAGTCCTTCTGGGATTAAAGAAAAAAATAAAATAAGAAAAAAAAAAACCAACCGACAGAATTTTTCTTTATTTCATGGCTTTAGAAGTTCAAGTCATCAAGTTTTTCCTGATTACCATTAAATATTACAACTTCCCAGAAAGTGGAATTGACTCTTTATCCAAAAGTTCAAACACAAAGCAAGGAGGCTGTGAATATCACATTCTGAAAAACAGAGCAGAGCAAAAGGCTATTCTCTTGTTCTTTTTGATGAGAAAACATTCTGAAAAATTGTTCACTGTAACATTGATTTTTCAGTCTGAAGACATTTCTCATTTAAATTCCTTTGTTGGACATGAACTAGTTATCAAGGCAGCATTGAACTGACATCACTAGCATGACTTTTTAAGACAAGCCTAAATAATTAATTTTTTCCAGCAAAAAAATACCATCTGTAGAAAATTGTCAGGCCACATTTTCAGCTTTCCAGTGAACTCAAATTTCACAACCCAGTTCAAAATGCAATTCTTTCTCTCTGCTCAAAGCAGCCCATATCTTGGCCAGCACAAAGCAGAATAACTGGACTGTAGGAGGACCATGCTCACTTCTGCACTAGCTGAGGCCTGGGCTGAAAATATTTGCACATCTCTGAGAGTAATTCAATTTATAGATCAAATCAACATATAGATGGAATAAACACACACAAAAGAAAGCATTATACCTAAGGCCTATAGGATTTTCTAGCAAAAAGATCAATATCATATAACCTCTCCCTTTAAGAAACACAACTGATTTTGAAAATATGCTATAGAAACTGTTCTTTATATTGCTATCTTTCAGGCGTCTGCTTCAGTGTATATTTTTACTGCAGTAAAACTGTAAGGAAAGATGCAATGTACAGCAACATCAGGTGACACTCTTCACTGCGAGTGGTTCACATTTTGCTTAAGAGAGAAACCTTCTCATGTCAGGGAAGGGTATTCAATCAATCCCAACATCATTTAAGAAGGCAGGGCACAGAAATAGCTGGGGTCTAACAACTTGTAAGCCCTGTCAGCATTTTTTATCCATAGAGAAGATGTGATAACATAAAGAGGTTGAAGTGTGCAAATGACCTCTATTTTCTTGATTGTAATCTTTGTTAAAATACTTGGGTAGAGCTAGAGGCAATGGGAGTTGAGCTAGTACTCACTCTGAAAAGACTGTTCAGGTTTCTTATACTTTGTGAAAATAAAATTTGAAGGAAAATTATAAGATACAGAAGGCTGCAACTTAACTTGAGTTCACCAACTCCAACTGACCAGCAATCGCTTAAGAAGCACATTATCTATACTCTCATAAGTTAGTGCTGGAACATGAACTTTACACCACTGCAAGATTTACTTATCTATGTGATGCATCTTTGATGCATCACAATATCCAAGTGCTCAGGACTGCAGTTTTTCATTTGACCGCAGAGTCAGAACAAATACACAAAAGAACCCTGTGGTGAAAAAGCTTATTAATGGAAAATTGTCAGCAACTGTTATTTACTTGGGAATTTGCCTTGAGCTTTCTATTGTTTGCATGAGCTCACCTTTCCCATTTAGCTGTTCTCCCTATAACTCAAAGGGCAATGCTCTCAAGACCCAGTGATCTGGTAAATGCCAGGAAAATGAAACAAGGAGCTGATATAAACCAAAGCAGTTTCATGGCTGGGAAAAATCACTTTTGAATGGTTTTAGAAAAATCTGAATGGGGTAAATATGAGCAGAAACATTTTCCAGCTGACCTCAAAGAAGGGTTTGTGGTTTTCTTTAAAAATACCCAAATAAACAACAACAAAAAGAACCCCACCAAAACAAAACAACAAAACTGTTATAAAATAGTGATTTCTGCATATATCTTACATTTAAAATAATATCTGCACCATGCAACCAGCAGTGGATTTAGAATTACAATCTTATTCCTGGCACAAAATCCTTAGCATCAGGACAAGATCTTGCTGGGTCACACAGCAGCACCCCAGTGCTCCCCCTCAACTGAGGGGACCTCATCTGGCATTACACCTGTGCATACACTGTCATATTATTTGGACAAATACAGGCACTTTAGCCCTTAGCTAAACCTTGTGCAAGCTTTCCTTCAGACATGAGGAGCTCGCGGAAGTACCCTGCTCATGTGGCACAGCTGAAGATGAAAAATTATATTTGCTTACAGCATTATGCTTTGGCAAAACATGAGCAGAAGGAATAAGATCATCGGCTACTGTGGGAAAGCTGTTGAGGATCTCCTTCTGTCTCCATAATGCTAGGAGCCAGGCAGTCCCTTGTGGCCATTTCAACTGCTTAACACAATACTGCTGCATCAGTTAAATTCCCTATCATGAATGTGAAAACCACAAAAGATGCTTAAAAAGTCTAGTCAGTATCATAGTAGTGATATTAAAGTGGTGATAATGGTGGGTGGAGGAGCAGCTTTTCTTGGAAGAATGGGTCCATTGGAAACAGGGAGCCACTTCTGCTCTCCAAGACGCAAAAAAAGCCGGCATGTAAAAGGGTTATTTTTTTTTCCCTTTTTTGAACAGCTTGAAGCTACAAACAGAATCAGCAAAAGCCTTGGCAGACCAAATATGGCTGGATAGAATATACTCAAAGCATTTCTGATCTACAGTAGTTATGCCAGTGGGTAATGGTACATTAGCTGAATGCATTCAAAGAGATGCTTACTGCTAATCTAAGTGGTTTGAAAGTAGGGAAAAAGTTTTGCAGGGCTGGATGTGCCAAGTACAGAGTAACACAACAGAGCTGGGACCCCCCAGGAACAACAGGCCTTCCTTTAGTGAAAACAAGTAAAAAGGCTGTCATTCAACACTGGAAACTCTTGGATTTTGAGGAGTTGGTTTTTTGTTTATAATTTGGCAAAAATATTTCTTAAGGGAACACAACTGTCCTCTGTCATGGTTTGGAACTGAAAAGAAGTTCTCTTTATTATAAAATGGCTCAAAAATTTTTGAACTTGGTACAGTTAATGCTTGGAGACATTTAAGCAACCTTTTAGCATGACTATGAGCTGTTTCAAAGCAGCAGCTCTGTTTAGAAGCAACCTGAGTAAAGCACTTTGGAGATAAAAAACATTGCAGGTCTGTAAGAGTGCTATCAAGTAATTTAGTGCCGGCAATTTTATTTTTCTGACACTTTCTTCATACAGTAAACATTATTGTTTAAGATCCTGTTTCTGAAATAGACATGACAATTTTTTTTCCATTGACTTGAGTATTACTGGATGCCTCACAAGTCTATTTTCTGGTGGAAACTCCTGGGTTGGATCCTGATGTTCTGGGCTTGCTGGACAGATGCTATGGGAAAAAAGGGAGACCTGAAATACCCAGATCAAGGGCAACATAGTGGGGGACAACAAAGAAAGCATTCCAATCCACCTGGTTAAGATAAAGCCATGTGATAATGTTGAGATGAAGTTCATGACCCATTTCAGAAGCAAAATGTGTTTAAATACATTATACACTCATTACTTTCTATTATGAATTGATATTATATGGATAATACTGAGTTTTATGACAGTGCATCATTTGATGAAACCATTGTTTTGTTATTATCATCCCCTTAAATAAGAAGTACTCCAGTGCACTACACAACACCATTCCAGTGCAAACACACTCTTGTACCCTCAGTTAAATTGCTGGCAAAAAGATTAGGCATTTTATTATAACTTACCCAATCATTGAAAAAAAACCCTTAACATTCTGTTCACTTAAAAATCACATTCTTTCCTTTTTTTATATTCTTTAACTACTTTCTTGCATTAAAAAGAAAAAAGAATTAAAAAAATTGTCAAAAGGGAATAACAGAGAAATATGAAAGAAGAGAATACTAAGCAAAACTGCATTTTGGCACAAATTCTGTTTGCTTGGCTTTCACGAGACAAGATTGGACATGACATTATTCCTGTGAGAGCACATGGTCAGAAAACTTGGTTCAAAGAAAAGGAGTGACAGTATAAGCATTACAGCTCAGCTGAAATATGAGAGCAAACCTGTCCTCTCTAGGTTAGTATCAACCAACATGAAACCAAACAGTGTCATTTAGAAAACATTTCCCTCCCCCCCATTAGTATTTACACCACCATTTCATCATTTCAATATTTCTGCTGATGAAAACAAGCGCTGAAGCATTTTTTTCAGAGCAGAAATCCTGTTGTCACAGTCAGCCTTTTCTGAAAATTTCACTGTAAAGACATGCATTTCCTGATTCATCATTTATATACAAGAACCCTTTCAAAGCTTTTTATGTCTCCCCAACTATACCAAAACACAGACAGCAATGCTGTGGCATTTCTCAGCAGTTTAATCATACTTTTTCCATCATGCAGGAGAAAGGCAGGAAGATTTCATTTTAACAAATGTTTACATTAATTGAAAGACTTGGAGCAACATTTTCACTAACAACTTTGATTAGCTTCTTAATTTTTTTTGAAAATGAGGCAATTTTTATTTTCCAAAGTTCACATTCATTTTCTTTTTTCTCTACAAAAAATGCACCAAAGACAATTAAGGAAAATATGTTTCATTTAGCACTATATTTTTAAGTATAAAACATGCATTCTACACGAAACGCCAATAAATCATTGACACCTTGAACCAGCTGTACTGAACACACATATTTTAACATTCCATTCCACTTACGCAGAGAAATAAACACAATGCTTTTTAAAAACTGATCAATACTTCCAAGATCTCTTTAGAATCTTTCCTTATTTATTCATCTTAGTATAGTAGCCAGTCTTTTTCAGACAAACTCAGCACACAGCAGCCAAAGTCCCAAAAAACAAAGAGCACTTAAGCAAACAGAATAGGTGTCAGTCACATTTCATATATGCACTTTTCCATTGGGATGTTATTTCTCTTCTGTGGAGATTTGTTACAACTAACAAATCTTTCTCTGTTCAGCCATTCATTAGTCAGGAGAAGTAAGGTTGCGTAATCAACATGCTAATTCTTTCTGTGATTTGTTAATAAATTGAAGGAGAGAAAATAATTTCAAGCACATCACCTGTAGAAAATTCTGTCTTATTTATTCACACTAATGAATGGACCACACAGATATGAGCTTCTCCCACTCCAGTAACAACTGAACCAAGAACAAAAAACTTCCTGGGCTAGTGCAAAGCAATTTTAGGAAGTAGAGTGAATTTTAGGAGTGAGAAGAATTCCAAACTGGGAGAAATGAAATTGGATAGGAAAGGTTCAACAAGATGCATTCAATAAGAAGTAGGTAAAGAAGAAGTAGTTTGTAAAAGCTGTGGGAAAGTGATTTAGATGTTTGTGTCAATGCCCTCATTGCTTAGATGCTTGCAAATAAATTGGCAGTCTAAAGAAATTGTACTAGAAAGATCTTGCTTGTATCTTGTTTTGTTTATCTTGTTTTCTTTCTCTGTCATTGTCAATCACTTTTTTTTTCTTTTTCCTTTTTTCCCTATTGGAACTGGGAAGTGTAACTTCAAAACACAATCACAAACACCAATACATATCCAGTAATTAAATAGTTTCCTCCCCACCATTTTTTCCCCCCTGTGTTAATCCCTGTGCACGTGTGTGTCCTCTTAATTTAAATTCACTCAACACTATTTTCCTGGCTGAACAACAAAGCCTAAAAAAAGAAATAAAGAAAAGCACAAGCAATATAACAATGCCAATCTTCAAGCACAAAACTCTTATCACATAGAGTTTGCATTAAGTTGACCTGAAATCATAATCCAATAACAGCATGAGAAATATTAAATTTGAAAGCATTAAGAATTTCACTCCCAAGAAAACTGTTCAGTGTATTTACCAGATGCCAGAAAGACAGCTACAAGCTTTGAAAAACTGCTTGTTTTGGTGACAAAAACTGCCTTCATTCAACATTTCTCTCCCCTTTTCTCAGAGAGGAATCATTTTTTTGCATACATTTACACACAAACCTCCAGCTTTTTGCAGAAGCTGTTTTTCCTTGGGGAGAATCCCTCAACATTCCAATGGAAAGTTTTCAGCCAGTTTTATTTCAAATGTAGTGACACACTCCTGGTCACTGATGCTGGCAAGCCTCAGCTTCAAGAAGTTCCAAGGAGATGAAGAGCAAACAGAACCATCATGCTGTGTTTCTTAACCATCTGACACATTCAGAACTTCTTGTTCTGAGACAAACAAGGACTTATGTCAATCTCTGTGTTAAGTTATAAAGCTATACCTATGTAATATGGTTAGGCTACCGAGAAAGAAGTCTTAAAAACTTTATATCTACTGAAGTAAATTCTACAGCAAACACAAACTGCTCTAGGAAGAAGTAATCCTGACAAAAATCTATTACATCTGTGTAAGGCTGGTAATGACCATTTTTTGAGCATTTTGTGATATTTTTTGGGCCTCTGATTGTTAATCATTTCAATCAATAAATGATGGCATCCATCAACTCAGTTAACTACAATTGAAGCTCAGTTTTCAGGCCTGCCTTGGGTGATTCTAAATCACCATCAGAAATTTCTTCTTCTTCGGTTAATCAGATTAAAGAATCAAACAAACAAAACCAACCAAAAAAAAAAGACCCAACACCCCCCCCCCAAAAAAAAAAAAAAAAAAAAACCAAAACCCCCCCCCCAAAAAAAAAAAAAAAAAAAAACCAAAACCCCCCCCCCAAAAAAAAAAAAAAAGAAAGAAAAAGGGGGAGGTCACCTTTGCATTTTTCCTTTCACAAAAGCAGAATGGTAACTGTTTCCTCTCTGGGAAGAACCACTTGTTTAGTATTTTGTCTAGTTTGAGTTCAGACTATGAATTTATTCAGCATTTCTGCAGCCTTTCAGCAGTGAGACTTTCTGAACTCATGATGCCATACTTCTCTGCAGAATTATAAATGACTTATGACCCCCTGAATTGAATCAGAATGTTTCTCTGGATCAAATTATACAGTAACAAACTGTTTTGACACTGCCTTATCAGTATTGTCATTTTCTCATCATTAAAGCTTCTTTATATATCTACAAGCAAAAAGTGTACATGGAGGAGCTAGAGGTTAACATAGAAAAAGGTCTTTTATTTATTTCTCACCCAAAGTCCTATTAGCAGTAAGTACTAGGACTTCTTTCCAATCGCCACATGAGTATTTCCTTCCAATTTTTGTGTGCTATGCCCCTTTCATTACAGTTATGCCCACTTCTGAACAATTAACCTCTTCACTGTTTATATTGGTACTATAATGAGACTAGCTACTAGCATCCAAAATTGAAGTATTTTAGTTTTCAAAATGGACAAACCTTTTCCATTTGGGTAGTACTTCATGGGACTTCTTGAAAATCTTAGGCTGAAATTTTGGTAGCAAGAAGACACATCCTGGTGAGTAAGCCCTGTCTCAGACATTGTACTGACCCATATATTCAAGAGACTCATGTATGGTGCTGAAAAAGAAGCTATGCATTTCACACAAGCTAAAAATTTGACATCTAGAATACAGATAATGACGTACATCAGATGGGAAAATGATAGAAAAAGAGGAAATAATGTGTAACTGTACAGAGTTATTCTAATGTTTTGCACTAATGTTGGAAAGTCTGAATAAATGATCTCAGCATCATAATTTTGCAACTGAATTACTCTGTGTCTGCAAATAAGTGGACTCAGAACTACACCAAGTTTGCCTTGTGGCCCATCACTAATTAGGTTTTCTGATCCTTCTGACAGTGGGAGGAAAACACTTTCTTCTAAATGGTATCTACTGTTTATAAAGAACTCACATATAATTTTTAGTTATGCAGTGATTTTTTTTCTTCCCCAAGCATCATGAATATCAGAAAATTAAAATGAAATCACTGTTTCTCTGTAGTAGTCTAAATTTTGCTTATGGTTTTGTGTTCAGGTACTGGATACTTGCATTAAAATGCAACATTTACACTGGCTTTTGTGAGTGTTGCTTTAATTAGTTCTGTTTCCATGGAATCTTAAGTATTGTGAGATACAGTTAAATGGGCAAGGGCAATATTCATAAAAGAAGTGAGGTCACTTCTGTAAATATTTGAACAGGTTTTCAATATAGAAACTGATGCTGTCAGATGGCTTATACTAAAGATGTTTTCCCTCAAGCCCTTCCAAGAATAAGGTATATCTGTCTTCCATTCACCTTCTTTAGATGATAATTCACTGGGGCAGTGGGAGAAAACTACAGAAAACTATACAGATCTTTTCATCTTTGTTCTCCCATATGCCAGAAGAAAAAGCAAGACTGTGGTCTTGCACCAAAATAAACACCTGCCTGACAAGTGTATTTAGGGTAAGGGCAAATGGTCCTGGATACCTTATGAGATATGAGGACAGGAGAAATGTACAGACTGCTACTTTCTAGTCATGTTAGAACAAGCTGTAAAATATTAAGTGGCAGAGAGGAAAATAAAAGGCTTGTTACATGCAGCCCCCTTCACCTCACAGTGACATTCCCAGTCATCAGCAAGGAAACTGCAGTGATTGCAGGCAGCAAAAAGGCAGGGGGATTGATGACTCTACAAACTCCAGCACAGCAGTCCTTGGGGGGAATAGGAGGAGTTGTAGACAGGCAATATATACCAAAGGCTACACATGCACAAACATACCAAATGTCATTGGAAGGAATAAAAATACAAGCTGAACTCATCACCACCTGATCCTAGATAAACTAAACTGTCTTAATAGAGGCAGCCCAAAAATAATGATGTTTCAGTGGATTTTTGTTTATCGACACCATCTGATGCCCTGTGATGTTGCTACGGTAACTGGGCAAAATACCCAGCTACAGGCATTTCATGTTAAACAACTGCAGTTAATGATGAGTCTGTGTTAAAGGTTACATTCTCGGGGGGGGGGGGGGGGGGGGGGGG